>PVKA01001925.1:0-135056 GCA_004027165.1 Ctenomys sociabilis | reverse complement strand
TATATATATATAGGCATAAAACCCAACCTGGGCAATTTAATGATTTGGTGAAATTTTGGTGAGAGAGAGAGAGAGAGAGAGAGAGAGAGAGAGAATGATTGATAATTTTACATAGCCTATGGCCCTCCTTCAAGTTAATACATTCTTTGACATTATTATTACTATTATACGAATTCTCATTATTGTGTGAAGTAAAGAAAAATCAAGAGTAGTCTAACAAGTTGGGCATGGTGGCTCATGCCTGTAATCCCAGCACTCAGGAGGCTGAGGCAGGAGGATTGTTGTGAGTTCAAGACCAGCCTGAGCTACAAAATGAGCTTAAGGCCAGCCTGAACTGCATAGTGAGACCCTGTCTCAAAAAAAAAAAAAAATCAAAGAATAGTCTAACAATCATTACCTCAAAATTTGAATCCCAGATTCCTAGCCGAAGTTTCTATAATCAGCCTATTCTTACTTGATTGGCTGTAGGTAGAATCCTCTTGTTTAAAAACTTGGTCACTGCTGAGCCTTTGTTTGCAAAGTCTTTTCTCACAGTTGGTGCAAAATGAGGTTGTGTATATATATGCTGAGCTCCTGAAATGGGGTCTATTATTGGCCTAGAGAAGGTGGCTATGAAGTATGTGAGCTCTGTCTTCCCATAAAAACCAGATTATAACCTATAAGTCCAGAGTCAGAGATCTGGATGGAAGATAGAAATAAGAGGGGTGAATACAATGCTGATAGTTAGGAAGCACTGGATATGAAATGAGGGAATGAGCAAGGAATACCCCTCTATGATCCTGTCACCAACTGGAGATCAGCTGGGACATGAACCATGACCACCAGTTCTGCTCTTACCAGCATCAACTCCCACTGCAACATTTGTCTAAGAGAAGAAGGATGGAGTCCCAGTTGCTGATTTGTTGAAGTATTTCCTATGCAATTTGGGTTTTGTTCACTAAGGCCCTGCCTACCACTATTTCTTCAAGATTTCCACCTACTTTCTCTTCTAGAAGATTTAGCATGTCTGCTTTAATATATATATGTATGATCCATTTTGACTCAGGACATGGTGATAGACATGGGTCTAGATTTAGTGTTCAGCTTGTGGAAAGCCAGTTTTTCTAGCACCATTTATTAAAGAGGCTATCTTTCTTCCAGTGAACATATTTGACCCTTTCATCAAAGATAAGGTGGCCGAGTGTGTTTGTCGTTGTGTCTGTAGCTTCTGATCTGTTTCATTGATCCTTAGATCTGTTTTCTTTATGTCAACACTGTACTATTTTTATCACAGTAGATTTATAGTATAATTTCAAGTCAGAGATTATGGTTCATCTTGCCTTGCCTTTGTTTTTCATGATTACCTTTTCTATTGTAGATCTCTTCTGATTCCAAATAAGTTTTAGGAATATTTTCTCTAGATCTGTGAGATATGCTAGTAGTATTTTGATTGAGTTTGAATTAGATCTGTATAACAATTTTGGGGTCTCATCTTATTAAAAAGTTTTTGCACATCAAAAGAAATCACTAAGAGTAAAAAGACAATCAACTCACAAGGTGGGAAAAAATTTTGGCCAACTGTCCATCAGACAAAGGATTATATCTGGAACATAGAAAGAACTGAAAAACAATCAGGCTCCTAAAATTTAAAGACTCAATCTAAATATGGGCATCTGAGATGCATATCCAGTTCTCAGATAAAGAAATACAAATAGCAAATATGTCAAAACTGTTCACCATCATTGATTATTCAAGAAATGCAATTTAAAACAACACTGAGACCCCATCTCCAGAAAGAATGGCCATCCTAAAAAAAAATAAAAAAAAAAGAACAAAAATTGCTCGTGGGGCTAAAGGAACACTTCTGCCCTCTAGGTGGGAGTGTGGGCTGGTGGAACCATTGTGAAAATCAGTGTGGAGATTCCCAAAAAATAAAAAACCCAACCAAACAAAAAATCTAGGATTATTGGTCCCATTTGACCCAGCTATTTCTATTCTGAGTATTTCCCCAGAAGAATTAAGAATATTATGCCACAATGATATATGTGCATCCATGTTCATAGCAGCACAATTTATAATAGCTAAATCTTGGACACAACCCAAATTCCCTCCAAAGGAGGAATGAATAAAAAAGATGTGATATTTTTATACAATCAGCTATAATGCAGGATAAACTTCAGACATTTGTAGAGAAATGATGCAACTTGAGACAAAACTCATAAGTGATATAAATCAGACCCACATGTGTAAACATTGTCTTGTCTCCCTGGTGTAAGAAACTGAAAGTGTAAATAAGATCTAAATATATAATGGATATTGAGAAATGGGAAGAAATTGTGCAAAAGGAAAGAGAAATGGATAAAGAAGAGGAAAAAAGAAGGTAGGGAAAAGGAAAGATAAATAAGTCTACAAGATAGTTAAGATAGTTGTACTACTAATTTCTATTAGTTCATTTGAAAAGGAAGGTTTCTGCTTATATTGTCTGGTCAAATTTTCATGCCTATATGTATCTTGTAATCTGAAAAATTACATTGAAGATCAAAATATACAATGTATTAGTCATTGTTACATTCCTGCTATTTCGTTTTGAAATTTTGTATCATTGTATTATTCTCTCTCTCTCTCTCTCTCTCTCTCTCTCTCTCTCTTTCTCTCTCTCTCTTTCTCAAAGAAAAAGGCTAATTTCTTTTTGTTATTTTTTATTTATGTACTGCGTGCTCAGCCTTCTAGTAATCCTGCTGTTTTCAGCATCTCCAGAACTGGGATTATGGGTGTGTGCCACCATGCCCAAACTGGGTGGCTGGCTCAGTGCACCTCAGGGGCAGGGCTGGCAAGGCACGGGGTACTGGGGATTGAACTCTGGTCCCTGCACTTGCCAAAGCAGGCGCTGAGTCCACTGAGCTATTTCACTGTCCCAACAAGGCTAATATCTAGACAGTCTCTTTTCTTTCAAAGTAGATGCAGACTGTGTCTCATAGTGATAAAATATTGGAAAGCAAAATTTCTCTGCTCATATTGTTTAAGCCACTCCCTTATTTTCTGAACCATTGTACCTGTTAAACATGCTCATTTCCATCTGAATTTGACTATTGCTATAACCTCTACTACTGCTTTTTTTTCCCCTCTAAACTGAATCTGTGGCCACATTTAATCTCAGTTCACAAAACTTAAATAACTACAAATATACATTTTAAAAAATCTGCTTCTAGAATAAACAATGTCACGTGAAATTTAAATTTCAGAATTGTGGATGAAATTTATTTTACATTTCTTTTCCAAAATTCATATATATATATATATATATATATATATATATATATATATATATATATATATATATATTCATTTGTTTGATTCAGGGTCTCTCTACAGAGCTTGGACTTGTGACCCTCCTGTCTCAGCCTCCCCAGCACTGCGATTACATCTTTGCACCACTACACCTGGTCTCAGCGGCCGGCATGGCGCTCTTGGGGTTCCCAGGCTAGTGCTGCACATGGTACTGGGGATTGAACCCTGGTCCTTGGGCTTTCTTAAACTGCTGAACTACCTCCCTGCCCTCTGACAATTTTTGATACATTAAATAGTATTTCTTTTATTCTTAAAGGATTCAGCAAGTCACATATAACTACATAAACCTTGGATCATGTTTGATATTTATCTAAGACATTTTAATTACATCAAAACATTTACTGAGAGGAAAATAAAATCTATATTTAAAATGAGCAAAAAAAAAAAGTCAAAAGTGAGAAACAACACTGCTGGTAATTGGCCTCTTTCTGGTTGTTTCTTTAATTATGTTTTCATAATGAAGTTGTGGTTTACAAAGTTCAGTGCAGTGGCATCTCTGATTCTGCCTTAGCCTCGGCTTTTCTTCTTCCCTAGCTCCCTCCATCTCTCCACAAAAAGTCCCTTTCTCACTGAAGCTCACACCAGCATGGCTTTTTGTCAAAATTTCTTTCTCAGTGTCACTGGCTTCTTGTAGTCTTTCAGAGTGTGCTGTTCAAAGTGTCCTGGATCATCCCAGAGTAGAAGTAGAGGGTAAAGTCCCTATATTCTTCCCAATATAATTGAATCACATCACCCCTTTCATTTCTTCCACAGCACCAACCATAAAATCTATAATTCTTTGACTATTTATTCCTTTTAAGCTCTTATACCCATAGTTAAGATCTGTGTGGAGGAAGGGAGTTATGTAATCTTTTTCTGCAGTTTTATAGACTGAGTAACTGGATTATATATTAGTTTTCAACCTTGCTAGTTTTCTTGCGTTGTGACTCCTAACACAGGGCCCTCTTTTGTAATGATTAATTCACATTCCAGTGATAAAAACTGTCTTTGCTTTTATCTCACATAACAATCAACAGTAGTTTTCTTGAAAAATAAGAAAATAACTTGAAATTGTGTTCTTTGCACTTCTGCAATGATATACACTTCTGCAATGATATACACTTCTGCAATGATATACACTTCTGCAATGATATTCCAAATTCCAGCTGGCATAGAACTGAAAAATATTATAAGTAAAGTTATTTCTGTACAATGTCCAATCTGATTTTGCAAACTAAGTATGTCTGGAAAGAGTGTGGAGAATATGAAGTGATTTTCAATGCTCATGCCATAGATATCTTCGACTTGGTCTCAAATATTGATTCCCCCCAAACCACTAACTAGTTCTGTCTTTCCAACTATGCAAAAGGTATGACATATGCTTTATTTTAAAAGAACCAAGTAATAAAAAGAGCAAGTCATTACATAAAGTACTTTTTGAGTGCTGGACTCTGTTCCAAATGCTTTATGTATACTAATTCATCTAACCATTGCTCAGCCCTCCAGGGACAGTTTTTTGCTGTCATCTTTATTGTATAAGTGAGGAATCTGAGGCACAGAATAACACATTAGACAGAAAGGAAATCTTCACAGCACCTGTTTATGCTTTCTTTATTAATTTCCCTGATTTCCTTCAGAAAGTGAGTTTTTTTTTTCTTCCCTGGGAAGATTGTTGATTATGGTTTGTCTCTTTCAAAGTTCAAGTATTAGAAAGTTAATCCAAGAAATAACAGTGTGTGGAGGCTGGGCCTTCGTATGATTAGGACAACAGGTTATGTTGTTTTTGAGGCAGTGGTTTTCTTATATAAGCAAGTTCAGCTCTGTTTTGTTTTCTTTCACCAATGTGATATCTTCCACATGTTATGATGGAGCAGAAAGAAGCTTAACGCTCTGATCTTGGACTTTTTTGCTTGTGCAGTGCCAAGTAGATTGGTCTTCATTTCCACTTTGCTAGCCTGTGTCATTGTATTATATCATCTCTACATGGATTAAGAAATCCAGTCGTGAGTCTGGGTAGAGCCAGGATTGTAGCACAGTCTTGCTTCAAGAAGAGCTCACCTAATCCCTTGTGCTAAAATGTTCCTCTGAAATACCTGTAACAGATGAGATGCTTAGATCAGCAGAGTTTGTTATCACTCACACACAGGTGGATATGACACAGATGAGAGGACACTGGAGTTTGATTCTGAAGCCTTGGAGTAAAATTCTTAGCTTTGTCTCTGGAATTGCTTCTAACATTGGAGACACAAACCTTCAATTATTGTGTCTTTGCATTAACTAATTAAATGATTCAAACATGCTGCTGAAAAAGTTAAAGAACTACGTGAATGCCCATATTGTAATTAGTAGTATCCTACTCATTTATATTTAGTTTTTCAACGAATGCATCAGATGTGATCAAGCATGATAAAGAACAGCAAGAGAAGATACGGTCATTGCTCTGACAAGTCTTGTGTAGAAAAGGAGGGAGGGGAGAGCTGGGAGATAGCTTGGTGGTCTGAGTGCCTGCCTGGCAAGTGCCAGGACCTGGGTTCGATCCCCAGCACCACATGCCATGTGGGCCCCGAGTGCTGAGCCAGCCACAGAAACCAGGCAAGGTGGTACATGGCTGTACCATTGCGGTGGCTGAGACAGGAGGATCACTATGAGTCTGAGCTGTGTAGTGAGAGCCTGTACCAAATAAATAATAAAAGATTTAAAGAAAAGACAAGAAAAGAAAAGGAGTGGTTGTATATATCACCAAAATGAAAGAGAATCCTGACATGTGCTGTGAAGGGAAGAAAATGATCTATGAATTCCGAAAAAGTACTTTTGAGTGAAAGAAATCAGACCAGATTTCTAATTTATTAATATTAGCATAATATTCATTGCAAGATGCCAAGGTCGGTACTGAAAAAAAAATTATTAGCTCTTAAAAGATAAACTACTAGAAAAATTAGACTTTATGTGATTCAGTTTCAGACTTTCTTTGAATAGCAATCTTTTCACATATAATGTTAACTAGCAAGTAAAAGAGAAAAATGGTTCTTGAACTTGGGGCTAAGGGATTTTGGAAAAAGACCTAAATTGGCTCTGAGGACTGGACAAATAGCTCAGCAGATTAAAGTGCCTGAAAGCAGGTGCAGGGGCTGGGGTTTTGATCCCTAGGCCTGCCATGCCAGCCTCGCTGAGATGGCAATTGAGACTGGGCATGGTGGTGCGTGCCTGTAATCCCAGATCTTGGGAGGCTGTAAACAGGTGGATCACTGAGTCTGATCTAGTCACATGACCCTGAACATTCTGTAGACCCTTTCCTAAAATACAAATAAATAAATGAATAAATAAACTAAAAAAAATAAATTGGATCTGAGTCTACATCATCACTATGCCAAAACACACATAAAATAACAGCTATTTACAGTGATACACACAAAAAGTAAGTAAATAAGAAAGTATACAGTCCTATATGAATATTCATGAGGAAGCATTAAATTCTGCCTGTGGAAGGCAAAGGAAGATTCAGGTAATATTACAGAAAGAAGAGGATGATTGAGCAGAGTCTTAAATGAAGTTTAAGTAGATAGCTTCAGCATAGATGAGAGGAAGAAAGAAACAGATCTCCAGGAAAGGAAATAGCATGACCATGGATTTTGATGTTTCTCTTGTCTTGTTTTAGAGAACTGTGAAACTGGGAGACTTGTTGAGTAGAATAATTTTTAACTTTGTAAATGTTCTCTAAAAATACGAATGGTATCTCCTGTTGCTTTCTAACAACATGAAGAAATCAGTTGGCTTGGCACCAGGAACTTCTACATGGTCACTTATCTCATGAGCTGTGGAACTGACTCAGCTTCACATGCCAATTGGTTTCCTCCCAGTGTCCCCTGAGGTGGGCACTAGGGAACAGAGGTGAATCTGAGCTAAGGAGGAGCAGGTTTTAAGCTGTACTAGGTGAAGTGAGAGGAAAACTGTGAAGTTTAAAACATGTTATGCAAAGTTTCAAACACATAACAGTTGTAGATAGAATAATGAACTCACTTCACTGTACCATCATGAACATTATTTTAAAATAAACTAAGGTAGCCGGGCATGGTGGTGCATGCCTGTAATCCTAGCACTCGGGAGGCTGAGGCAGGAGGATTGTTGTGAGTTCGAGACCAGCCTGAGCTACAAAGTGAGCTTAAGGCCAGCCTGAACTGCATAGTGAGACCCTGTCTCAAAAAGACAAAAAATAAAAAATAAAAAATAAATAAAATAAACTAAGGTGACATATCATTTCATCAATAAATATGTTAATAGATTTTTTAAAAGCAAAAAGACTCATAACAAAGATACAATTAAGTGTCTTCACAATGTATGAATTTGTTGGAAAAAGTTGTCAATCATAGCCATTTACAGCTCAGCTTAATATAGTTCCTATCTCTGACAGGTGTAGACAAAGGAAGGGATATAGAAAGGAAGAATCATGATGTGTGTGTATGGACAGTACAGTGGGAATAGATAATGCTGTGCTTCTACATAATCCTATGAGAGGCAAGATTTGCACTAATGGTGGTTGGACAGGATATTATGTCGGCTTCTAGTACTATGGTCATCCACTAGGAAAATAAGGTAGAATGTATTAATTATTGAATCTTTGATGTAATTCAGGTATAAAAAATAAGATATGCAAACAGCTACACTCTCTTTCTTTACTGATAAGAGTCATATGCTATAATAATGTCTGTAAGTATAATATCATATATGCACCTTCTATGATACCAAAACATTATGAAAACAGTTTGCAATGTATTTATTTATGAAATCCATCTTGTCAAGGTATCTTAAAACTGTCTCATTGATATTTGTACTTCAATAAAACAAAAATTAAAAAAAAGAATGTATGAATTTGGGTCGGTTAATTCCGGAACATTTTTGAGCCTGAGAAGATTTAGTTTTAGTGGGCTGCTGTGCTAATATCTGGAACAGTGATGGAAGAGTTTGTTAGAACCCACATGAGGGAGTATCATGGTAATACTTCCCATGAATTGGAAAGGGGACAAATCATAGCAAAACAAGTCATTAGGGGAGCACTTGAATGAAGGACATGGTCAGAATAAAGGCTGGAAGATTTAAGAGAGATGAGGTAATCAAGATGTCTGTTTGTGAACAGAAGTAGACCTAGGCTAAGCTTTGAAGGAGTACAGAACTTCAGTAGGTGGGGAGAGTGCATTCACATTAAGAAAATGGTATGAATGGTTGCATAAAGTTCAAATGATGCAGAGATTCACCTCACAGGAAGGAAAGCAGTGGTGACAAAGAACTCCTCCTAGTTGAAAGAGGTTAGAGAATGCAAGCAAGAGCCCAGAATTTGAATTTCATTCAGCATTTCAGTAACTATTGATTGGGTGTGTACAACTTACCTGACTCCATGCATATAGACACAAGACCTGTAAGATAGGCTTCTGTTCTGAGTAGTTTTAGGTCTAATGAGTGAAACTACCATAATCAGTATGATTTATTCAATAAAACCTTATGGGACATATTCTATGGACCGAGCACCATACTGCAGATGTAATGGAAGGGTGTGATCATTAAGAAGCCATTGATGCTTTTAAAGATTTTGGTTGGGATATTGACATGAAGACAAACATTTTCAGAGGAAGTTGTTTTTCTCTTCGTACATGGAATGTGCAAAAAGGCAAACAGCTAAAAAGATAAAGACAGCAGTGAACGTTAAAAGAAGATAATAGCAATAGGATGAAGATAAAGGGGTTTTACAACAGGTATACTAGTGGAAAAATAGTAGAAAAATTGAGGGTGGACATTTTTCAGGTGTGAGATGGTATCACTTCTCTTTTCAGGTGTCTGAAAATTTACTATGACTAACACTGAGATGTCCTGAGAACACCTTTCCTTGATGCTCAGGAAAATTTAATTTAAATGTGGAAATGTCCTGAAACAACTTGCCAGGGACATCACAATTCTTTGTAGAAAGGGGACTTCCCCATTACTGTTACCTTACTATTCCTCCTCAAATATGAGCGGCATCTTACTATAGAAAGCACAGGGGGTGCTGACACCAATCTTAAGGTCCAGTGGAGCATGCAGAATGTTTCTTCAATGACTGACCAAATTGACCAAAGTCCTCATGTTCTTTAAAGTGTTTACTTGTGCTCAGAAAACATTGCACAAATAAAAAAAAAAAACTGGTAAATTATTTCCAAGGACTGGAACCAGAAATCCTCAAATGATTCATTGATGATTCAGATTTCTGTGTACAGTTTTTACTCTATTCGTTGCCAAGGCAACTCAGGGCTGACTTCCTACCACACAACAGCTATAAAAAGTACCAGCAAAAGCCACAGAAGAGTAACTTCTCTAGTTTTTTTTTATTAAAAATGGCTAACAGACCAAATGTCAGTTACAGAAGAAAGTTTTAGGTTTTATCTCTGTACCATGAAATACCAAGAAATCACATTATTCCTTCAAATATTTTTTAATTCTGCAGCTTACCTCATGCAGAAAATTATATACCTAAGATGCTAACATATTGTTTTCATTCTTACAATGTACTTTTTAAAAGAGGAAAATCAATAAAAACAATGATACAGGATTTCCAAAGCAGATTAATAATGGTTGATATAATGTATTTTATCTTCAAAGTTATTGCTCAGATTAGCTAACTGTCCTCAGACAATAAACTTATATTTAAAGCATACAAATAACTGGAAAATATTAGGACCCCTCCATCTAAAAATGTGCATCTGATATGAGCACATGAAGAAGATGAAGAATCACAGATGGAAACTAAATATATTAAAAAGTGTTCAACATCATTGGTCTTTTGAGAAATGCAAATTAAAATACCATTGAGATTCCATCTCAGCCCTGAAAATATGGGTCTTCTCAGAGAATCAACTGACAATAAATGCTGGCCTTGCTGTGGGAGGAAAAAGAACTCTTTTCTGTTGAGGGGAGAGTAGACAGGGGTAACCACTGTGGAAGTCAGTGTGAAGATTCCTCAGAAATACAAGATTAAATGTTCCACTGATGCAATTATTCTTCCTCTGAGTATTTTCCCAGAAGAATAAAAAGTATCATACCACAGAGATATACATGCACCCATGTTTATAGCAGCACAATTTGTCATAGCTAAATCTTGGAAACAACCCAGAGGCCAACCAACTGAGGAATAGACAAAAAAGATGTGGTGCTTTTATACTGTAGAATAGTACTCATTTTTTGTTGCTATTTTTATTGTTTCTTTTTGGTTTTGTTTTTTTCTTTAAACAAAAGATTACTTCTAATCTATAGAGAAGGGTAAGTTGGAGGCTTTAAAGATAAATGGATGCAACTTGAGACTATATTCATAAATGAAATAAATTAGGCCTCACATGTGTAAACATCATATTGTCTCTCTACTGTCAAAAAACTTAAAAAGTAAATAAGATCTGAAAGGTACAATAGATATTTGTGAAAGAGAAAGAAACTGCAGAAAAGGTAAGAACAACTGGGATTAGGGAAAAGAAGAAAGAAGGAAGGGAAAAAAATACATATATATATATACACACATATGTAATAGTTAAGATAATTACACTACTAATTCTTATTAGGCAACTGAAAATAATGGCTTATGCTTATTGTGTTTGATCAATTTTTCATGCATGCAAGTACTTTTGCAGTGATATCAATCACCTAAAAAAATCAGTGTTGACCTCAAGTCAGGGTAAGGAGCCCATGATACTATGGCTCAACACAAAATTCAAGTATCACTTGCCTGTGTCTGGGTTGTGGCAGGGGAAACAGTTGAGGTTTTTCTGATTGTTCTGAGAACTGTGAATGGAACCAACATAAATGCTTGCTTCTTAAGTAATTGCTACTGAGGCTTTGTAGTAGGCCTGCCAACTAAGAAATATGAGATAAGAGCTCACTCCATCCCGTTTCTTGGTTGCGTGACTGAACCCAAGCCTCTGAGAAATCCCCTTCTCTTAGCATGAAGATAAAGAACAGTAGTCGGAGGTAGTCTTATTTTGAAATGAGACTTATCAGTGCCCTTCTTATGTAAGATCCTAAGTAACAGCAGCATGTGGCTTTCTGTAAAGGAAACCAGAGATAGTATGGGGAGCTGTGACTTTACACCAATGACTTAGATCTGGCATAGAAATAACTATTTTAACAATGGACTGAAGATTCTGGAGCTAAACCAGCAGTCATATCTACTAAATAGGGATGTCAGTTCATGCTAAACTAAACGCTAAAGTAGAAGAAGCGCAATTGAGCCCAATGCAAGAGTAGAATCAGGAAATGCACACAAACCTGGCTGAGATGTAACTAGCGTGTAGAAAAAGGTTTTTGAACAAGTACCTGAAATACCAAGTTGTTTTTGAACAGTCTATGGACAAGTAATCTTATTATAAAGCCATTTGTACATTGGGACTTTGTACATTTGTACATTGAAAACAACTTCTACTTCCCCTACATTGGTGAAAATATTCTGAAAAAAGAAGAAAAAGAATTTATCTATGCCAGGATTTCTAAAGGCCTAGTGTGATTTCTACCCAGAGTTCCCACTTGCCTAACAGTAGGCAAGAAGGAAAAGATAAGAAAATTATATGTATACACACATGATAGCTATGATAATTTTACTACTTATTTGTATTGGATCACTGAGAAGAATGGCTTGTGCTTATATTGTTTGATTAATTTTTTGTACATGCAAGTACTTCTGCAGTGATATCAATTGCCTAAAAATATCAGTGTTGATCTCAAGTCAGGGTAAGGATCCCATCACACTATGCTCAACACAAAATTCAGATGTCACTTGCCTGTGCCCAGCAATAAGCCCAAGTTCTCAGAAAGCTGGCTTCTAACAGGGAACCCAAGTAAGGGTGAGAAACAGAAGGCAGGCCTCATGAAGTGCAGCTGACCTGCAGAGTATTGCCAAGCATTGCCAAATGGCTTCCTGTCCTCAAACAGGGTCTACCCCTAGAAGTGGGCTTCTAGGTAGTCTATCTGGATATTTCATAGCCAACAAGGTGGTCCATGTGGTAATCAAGATACTGAAGAACTCTCAAAGGAATGGTAAAGATCTAGCCTAGATCTCAGTTCTAGAGCAAGATGGCTCACTTTTCCTTGCTCCTTTATAGTTCCTTTCCCAGAAGTTCATCCATCTGTGTAGGTCACCTGAAGCAGCACACTGCACCACAGATGGCTCCAACAGGGCATGAGCAGGAAGCCCAGTAGATTCAGAAGAATGAAGCCAACCAGAGTACCTTTGTACAGCCTCAGAAAATTCAGACTGTCACTGCATTAAAGCCCACAACAGTAGGCCAGAACTGAAAAGCAAAACCTAAACAGGGTAACTGACTGCTAAAAGAGGATCTATAAATAGGACCAACAGTTTCCTAACACAATAACGAAAATGTCCAAATAATCATCATTATATAAATCAGGAAAACTTGAGTGAGAAAAGACAAGAAACTGGGATTAATAGCAAAATAAATTCAAAGCTGGCATATCTGACAAAAATGTTTAAAGAAGATGTCATAAAGTCATAACACAAATCAGTTACAAATTCTCTTGAAACAAACAAAAGCAGAAAATCTTAGCACATAAATAGAAGCTATAGGAAAGATGGGTTGGTTTCTGTAGCACCATTTTCAGATTGACTTCCACAGCTATGATTGTCTTTAAGTTCTTCCTAATTACAGACATATTATCAACAATTCCAGGCAGGAACAGACTCTGAGGAAAACAAGTATATAGTGACTCCTTAGTTTCCTAATTCTAATCAATATTTCACCCTCTTATGTCTTTACTAGTTTACTTTCGCAAATGTAATTCTTCAGGACAGATCAATGGTTCACCAGCCCTGGAACATTTGATAGTGTTCCTTTTTTTTTTTTTTTTTTTTTTTTTTTTTTTTTTTTTTTTTTTTTTTTTTTTTTTTTTTTTTGTGGAACTGGGTATTGAACTCAGGCCCTTGTGCTTGCCAGGCAAGCACTTATTCTACTGAGCTATCTCCTCAGCTCCCCATTGGATAGTATTCTAAGACCTATAAATAATATTCATTCAGGGATTGTCCAACCCAATCTAACATGTTACTGTCATCATCCAAGCAAATATTTAGATCCAAAATAATCTTCTGAGGTCATTTGTACCATGTAGAAGCAGAAATGACAGCTGACAGCTGATGGTCAAGATGTAGGGCTTAGAACTACTACCTTGAATGTTTATCCCATTCAAGCTGCAATTTTGCTCACAGTAGGTGAAGTGGATTTCATTCTTAGAACATTTTAAATTCACATCTGTTATACAGCAAGCATTCAGAATGGCCAGGCAAACACCTAGGAATGTTAGCAGGACTTCCAAGCAGTGGCAAAGGCATCTTGCCCAGATAGATTCCTGGGATAAGACATTTTCAGCCTTGCAAATATATTTGCAAATGACCAAGGCAAAATGGGTAATGAGATCTGCCTCTTTAGATTGTTAGAAAGATTACATGAAGTAGCATGTTAGTTAATATGATGAAACTAGAGAAGGGGTGCTGTTTACAGAACTTAGGAGAAAGGGAGCATAACTTCCTCAAATAGCAAGAAAAGCCTGGGCTAAAAGGGTGAGTTTAGACAGAATTCATCATATCTAAATGCCATCATGTCCAAATGGAGAAGGAAATATTTGCTTTAAAATTTCTTTTCTTTGAAATAGTCTATGCATAAAATCATGAGTGATTATGTTTGAATTTATGATCCTACTCAAGCCTCTTAAACTTTTTATTTTAATTTTTGAATTCAACATTTAAGCTGCTTTGTTTAAGTTCAATGTGAGGAAACTTCTTATTTGTTCCACTCTTTGCAAATATTTTATTTGATAAACATTTTGGCCTGTAATCTAGCCTAGTATTTATAAGGCTAAATAAAGTCTCCAGGAGATTTAAGAGTGCAAACTGAGTTTTGACTAGCACATCACATAAATCAGCAAAAGGTAGAATAGCAATTTACTTAGATGGTTTAATGTATAAACCATTTTCTCTTTATTCTTTCGTGTTTTAATATCTTCACTTCCCCACTCTGTAGCCTACTGATAGGTAAAGAATGCTGTTTTAGTTTATGGATTTTCCATTTTCAGGGGAAATGTGCACCTTAGAAAATGACTCCTTAAGGAGATTCATCTCTAATATTTGAGGATAGGTGCCTGTGAAATTTAAATACTAAAATAGTACAGATTCAATTTTTTATTAATAAATATTTCCTGTTGATGGCTTACATTGTAAACATCAAATGTTTAAACATCAAATAAAAATGACTTAATGAATGAAATGTGTAGTTCTAAGTACACAAGAATACTAAAGTTTTAAAAACTATTTTAAATTATACTTATGCATTGTTATAAGTCTACTTGTTTCTAGCATCTGTTATGAGCTGGAACACTTAGGATTATTTAAGTGGAAAGAACATAGGATACATCAAAACCTACTTCAAACCCTGGCTGTGCTCTGGTTTATTGTGTGATACTGAGAAAGTTACTCAACCTTCTTAAATCTTAGTAGTTTTAAAGAGAATTGGACAGAAAACATATTGAAAATGATAACTGTTCAAAAATTGTAGTTAATATGGCTATTAATAATAAAAATATCTATTTTGAAAAGTACTTTTTGAACCTATTTGAGAGTTTATTGAAGCATTTTATTTATTTATTCATTTATTTATTTTATATTTTAGGGAAGGATCTACAGAGTTTTCAGGATCTCATTACTAGATCAGGCTTGTAGTGATCCACCTGTTTACAGCCTCCCAAGAGCTGGGATTATAGGTGCATGACACCATGCCCAGTCTGGATCTCCAGTTTAGCGCTCCCCAGGGGAGCTGCCTACATGGGAGGCCTGGGGATCAAACCCCCAGGCCCTGTGCCTGCTTGCTTGAAGCATTTTACTTTCAAGTATATTTATAGTTTTTCACAATATTATCCACCTATTATAAATACATGGAATTTAATAGATGTGAACAAATCATACTGAATAAAAACTGTCAGCTACAGGAAGTTATTAATTTTTAGGCCAAAGAGTTCTTCGCTTTCTGGCTGAATTTTGTTGTTAATGTTTAATTTTATGGCATTACTGTCAGGTATTATAGACAACAGGATATTATGCTTCTTGAAATATATTTCAAAATTCTTTGATTATAAATATCTCATGCTTGCTACCAGGAAAGTTATGTCCCTGAAGAATTACCATAAATTCACTGGAAAATTCAAAACATAATATTGGGAAGTAGTACTAATAACTGACTAGTTCCTGGAGCAATCTCCAAGAGGAAAGGTGGAGACATGGGAATGATCTAGTGTTTTGGGGTATGCTGCCCTAGTTTCCATGGCTGCTTCTTGTGCTAGGCCTTGTCCCTGTGTGATCTCTGACAATCGGTGGGTTTGAAGGATGCTGCTATTCTCTCTCACCTAAATACAGTTATGAAAGAATTTGAAAGCTCCTCTGCTAGTCTTTCTGGCACATTTCACCCTGAGTTCCTTGTATCCCCAACAGCCTGGTACATTCAGCCCAGCAACTTCATGTCAGTTCAAGTGGTCCTTCCTCCTGTCAAGCTTTGAGACAGTATCTACAGTGTTGAGTTTGGGAGGAGGCCAGCATGCTCCTTGTTAAGCATGGTAAAGCTCAAAATTTTGATTCAGGTAATTTTCCCCAGAAGCCAGGCCATTCATTGTGAAAGAGCCTGCTGATTTTCCAAGGTAAGTTCTATGACGTTTTGAGTTGCACATGATAACAACATTCAGTAGACCATTAGTCTTATTGTTACAAAATCATTTGCTCTCAGGATACTTTATGTGAATTGTAAAAACATTTCAAAAAAACTCCTCAAAATTCTTGGGAAATAATTGAAAAGATTCAAAAAATTGAAACTCAATCAATTTAATCCTCCTCTGGCTCTGTATCCCTGCCACATGTATAAGGTAGAATGTATTTTAAGCCAAATTTTGAAATACTTTCTGTGGAAAATCCTTCTGGGATAATTGCAACCTGAGGGTGTTGGAGTGTTAGGGAGAGGTGGCATGTGGAGTTGGGGTAATGCTCAGAGGGATAGACACTTGTTGAAATTCTCACCAGTGGTTCAACATATGTGTGTGTCACTGACCACTGTTGCTGGTTTGATTGGCAAGATCATGGTAATCACATAAAGTAGTTAACCAGACACAAAAGAACAAACACATTGTGATACTGTTCATTGAAAGAATTTGACAGTCCAACTCACAGAAGTAGAAAGTAGTGGTTTTCAGGAGCTAAATTTTAGCAGTATAATATAACCACTTATAGTTAGCAATAGTGTATTATATACATAAAGCCCTGCAAGCATGTTAGATCTTATGTTGAGTATATATCACAAAGTAATGACAAGGAAGGTAATAAGCTGAGGAGATAGATGTAGATTGTGCTAATGACTTTATGGGTGTATACTAACCTCTACATGCAGTACATCAAGTGCTTTAAATGTGCATAGTTCTCTGTACACAGTGTACATATGCATAGTTTTGTTTTGATTTTTGTTTATTGTTTTAGACAGGTTCTCACTCTGAAGTTTAGTCTGGCTTTTAGCTCATTATGTAGCCAAGCTGGTCTTGAACTCAGTGATCCTCATGTCCCAGTCTCCCAAATCCTGGGGTTACAGGTGTGCACCATTACTCAAAATAGAAAAAGGAAAGAGGTGTAAGATTTAAAGGTTGATCATGCTCTGCTGGGCTACAATTCTATAAGATGTAACAAGATTGCTAAGTTTATTATGAGATAAGTTAGCACAATTACTAGGTAAAAAGCTTTGATGACATCATATAGCTAACGTTGGGAGGCCATCAAGCAGTTAAAGCTTTCAACATTGTCTACTTTGTTTTGAAATCATATTTTATAAGGATCAAAAAAAATTCAAGTTTTTTAAATAGCTGAGTAATACTTCATTATATAAAAATATCTCATCTTTTGTCCTGGGGTGATGGGCATTTGAAATGTTTACAAGATTTAGTTATGACAAATTGTGCTGCTATAAACATGGGTGCACATGTGTCATTGAGGTATGATGCATTCAATTCTTTTGGAAAAATATCCAGAAGGGGAGCAGCTGGGTAGATTAGGATTTCTAATCCTAGTTTTCTGAGGAGTCTCCACACTGCTTTCCATAGTGGTTGAACCAGTCTATAATGCCACCAAGAGTGGAGAAAACTTATTTTTCCCCACAGCCTCTCCAGCATTTATTATTAGTTGATTTCTTTATGATAGTCATTCTTTTTGGAGTGGAATTGTATTTTAATATTCTTCCATTTTTCATTTCTTGAATGACCAGTGCTTTTTAACACATTTTATGTGTTTTTTTGCCAATTGTATTTCTTCCTCTAAGAAGTGTGTATTTATTCTCAGATGCCCATTCTTGAATTATGTCTTTGCATTTTAGGAGTCTGATTTTTTTTAGTTCTTTATATATTCTAGATAGATGTCTTTTGACTGAATTGGTTAAGAATTTTTCCTAATTTGTGGGGTTTTTACTCTGTTGGTGATTTCTTTTGACATACAGGGACTTCTCAATAAGATGAGAAGTTGTTGATTTTTTTGAAGTTTTTCCCATGCAGTTTGGTTTTTGTTCATGAACTCTCTGCCTACCCCTAAGTCTTCAAGATTTCCATCTACTTTCTCTTCCAGTAGATTTAGTGTTTCTGTTTTAATGTTTATGTCTTTAATCCATTTTGACTTTAGTTTAGTACATGGTGATAGGCATGGGTCTAATTTTAGCCTTTGGCATGTGGAAGCCTAGTTTTTCCAGCACCATTTATTAAAGAGGCTATCTTTCTTCCAGTGAACATGTTTGGCCCCTTTATGAAAGATAAGGTTACTGAGTGTCTTTGTAGTTGTATCTGCATCTTCTAATGTGTTTCATTGATCCTTGTGTCTTCTTTTTTCCACTGCCATGCTAATTTTATCATGTCTCCTGCTCTGCCTTTGTTGAACAGGATTACCTTCGTTATTCTAGGTCTTTTCTTGTTCCAAATGAATTTTAGGAATGTTTTCTCCCAATCTCTGAGGTATGTTGATGGAATTTTGGTTGCAATTGTACTAAATATATATAACAATGTGAGGGGTATAGATAAACTTGAGGCCTTTATAGGTGTGATTTTTTTTTTGAGGGGACTGGCTCAGACTGCCTTAAGAGTGGGTCTGGTAAGGCAGGTGGAGGTGGAGATCAAACCACAGTATCCTGTGCCTGACTGCATCTGCATGAGCAGGTGCTTAAATAACTTAGCTAACCGGCAGGCCCCCCTTTGTAGGTGAATGGATGCAACTAAGTGGAATAAATCATAAGTGAAATAAATCAAACCCATCTATGTAAACATCAGATTGTCTCCCTAGTATAAGAATCTGAAAGAATAAATAAAATCTTAAAATTCTAATAGATATAGTAAAACAGAAAGAAACTGGATATGCGGACCAAACAATGGAAATAAGAGAAGAAAGGAAGTATAGGAAAAAAAGGAAGGGAGAAATATCATGTAAGTATATAAATAAGATAATTGGGATTATCATACTATTAATTACTATCAGTTTTTGAAAGTAGCAGTTAATGTTTAAAATGTTGACTTTGACTAACTCTATGTGCAAATATCTGAGCAGCCACATGAAAGACAGCAACGTGCAGTACAAAAACCATGCTTGACTACCTCTCATCTCGTTCTTCTAAATGTGTGCCATTTCTAAAGTCTTATAAATTACTATTATTCTATTAAAGAGTAAAAATTTAAAAGGACAAGAAAAAATAAGGCTTATTAAAAAGAAGAGTTCAGTTTAATTATTTGGCTAATCTTACATATCTATATCTGATAATCTGAGCAACAAAATTTGACAATAACAATATGTAATACAACAACCATTGTTAATTTTCTAGTCTTGTTTTGAAATTCTGTGCCATTTGTATTGTAGTGTGTTGCTTTGTTTGTCTTTGTTTTGCTTTTGTTTTGATTTTTTAAGATAAAAACATAAAATTTTAAAACAGAAAGACTCACATTTAATGAACATAATAATACTGCTCACAAATGTTCACTGAGCCTCTTGCATAAATACTGTCATGGCACCCATGAATCAGACTTTACAAATGACGAGTGAAATTTTATATAATCCAGAAGCAATAATGCTAGGCCCAAACTGTGTTAAATCATTCCAATTAGTCTTCACAGCTCGTATTCTAATAGCAGTGCTCTCTGAAGAAGGGCTTTCATGTTCTTTTTTTTTGTTTGTTTGTTTGTTTTTTGTCTTTTTGAGACAGGGTTCAGTCTTAAGCTTACTTGTAGCTCATGCTGGTCTCCAACTCACAACAATCCTCCTATCTCAGTCTTCCAAGTGCTGGGATTGCAGGCCTGCACTACCACGCCCACCCAGCTTGCTTATTGGCTTCTGGAAATGTCATCATCATAGCATTTTCATTAGCAGGCAAAGAAATTATTTCTCCGAAGCTACAGAGAATTATCATGAGATTATTTAGATGATACTACAAAGTATGCAGATACTTCTAAAGAGCACTTTAAAAGTGTTCCGTGGGTATGAGACTCTGTTGATGCAATCATTCTGAAAGAGATTTTGCAAAAGGTTTCTACCAACAAAGAAAAATCCAAAGCTTTCTACATTTGCCACAGCATTTCTACTGTCAGAAACTTGACTGAACTTCTTTAGATAACTCACTATTATTGTGGAATACTGGACTGTATTGGATTGAGTTCAGGCACCTAAATTGGTTTAATGACAATGGAGTGCCCATCTTCGACAGGTGTAGACAAAAAAAAGGGGGGATACAAAGGAAGAATCATGATGTTGGTGTATAAACAGTACAGTTAGGATAAATATGCCGTGCTTCTGTGTAATTCTATGAGAAGCAAGATTTGCACTAACAGTGGTTGGACAAGATATTATGTTGGCTTCTAGTACTATGGACAGCCACTAGGAAAATAACAACATAGAAAGTATTAATTATTGAATCTGTGATATAATTCAGGTATAAAAAATAAGATAAGTAAACAGCTACACTCTCTGAATTCACTGATTAGAGACATCTGCTATAATAATGCCTGTAAGTATAATATCATGTATAGACTTTGTATGACACCAAAACATTATGAAAACAGTTTGCAATGTATTAATTTATCAAATCTGTCCTGTTAATTTGTCTTGAAACTGTCTCATTGATATTTGTTCTTCAATAAAATAATAAAGAAACTTGACTGATAAAAACCATGATGGCTATGTCCAAAAATTTATTAAATATTAGTTAAAAGATTATATGTAATCCCAACTTTTTTCTTTCTTTCTTTGGTACAGGGAATCAAACTCACATCCTTATGCTTGCTTGGCAGGCACTGAACCATGACATTTTGAAAACAACTTATGTTTTTAGTAATGGGGACAAATAAAATTAAGTATGTCATGTTTGTACTTGTATAGAATTATTCATGATATCTCAGATGAAAGTATTGAGTTTTCAGACAGTATTCATGATAGGGTTACAATATTTTAAAACTAATTTTATATTAATGCATCTGTATTGTACATTAAATCATTCAGTTTCATCATTTGCTATAATTTGAAAGTACCATTGAAATTCTTACCCAAGTGCAATAATGCATTCTGATTGAGGAGTTTTGCAAACCTGTGAAATTCTTAGTTGAAAACCCTTCTTCAAGCCGGGCATGGTGGTGCAGGCCTATAATCCCAACACTCAGGAGGCTGAGGCAGGAGGATTGTTGTGAGTTTGAGACCAGCCAGAGCTACAAAGTGAGCTTAAGGCCAGCCTGAACTGCATAGTGAGACTTTCTCTCAAAAAGACAAAAAAAAAGAAGTTCAGAAACCAATAAGCAAATTAATGCTATACCTCACAATGTGTGAGTGTAGCCGAATTCATTATAATCTTGCAGAAGACCCTCACAATTCTTAGGACACATTGTAAACTATTATATACTGTTTCTTTCAGAGGACAAATTCTGAAAATATTCAAAGCTAGTAGATGTCTAAAATTGTTCTCAGGTTTGATGAAGTAAGACAGGCAGATATCATGCAGCATCACATCAGATTAAGACATTCAATAAACCGAATGTTTTATGAGAGAACTCTGAGAAACAAAAAAAATACAATCTTCAGGGTCAAAGTGTATGTACTGTCTTGGCAACACTATATTTCTAGATGTATCCGAGGCATAACAAGACTTGTAAAAATTTAAGACCAGGTTGATTGTGACTGCAGATTCTTGAGATCAAGAAATTATTCTAGAACCATTGGGTTCAGAGCTATTCAGAGTCTTTGTCATTAATTGACCCTTGGTATGAGAAGTGCAAAAATTTATAGTCAGAAAACCCAATAATTCACAATTAAGTTCTTGCACATGTACTATATTACTTGGAGGAAAGGAGATAGCTCTATGGCAATAACTTTCAACTATACTTCATATTATATGTGTTTCTTCTCAGGTAATCAAATCCTAACAGGACATCCCTCTCCCTTTTGTAGATAGGACTTCTGAGGCTGAGTTCACATACCTCACCTAGTATGACCCAGTCACAGAGTAATGAAGACTAGTGCTCTCTAGGATTCATAGACTTAACTGCCATTCTCTCATTAAAGTTGTACAACTGAAAAATAGAGGCCCTTAGGGACAGATAACTTTCGAATTCCCAGATAGAAAATTATCTTACCAATGACATCTCATTTTCTTTTTATTATTGGCTTTCATGAAATGACATCATTCTGGGTTTTACAGAATCAATAAGGGTGAAAATTGTCATTTAAAGTTCCCAATTACAGTTATATTATTTTAAAAATCAGCATTGTTGAGATGTAATTCATAAAGAGTATATAATTGTATGAGTCTCAGTTTACTCAATGAGCTTTCAAGAAGCATCAACCCAAATTCAGCCCCAGGGATCCACAATCTACTATTTGTCTCTTTGAATTTGCTAGTTTCATATAAGTGAAATCATATTTAGAAAATCATATTTTGTGACTTCTTTCTTTCACTTCATACAATATTTTCAAGGTTAATTAATGTCATAATATGTGAATATGTTACATTTTATTTCTTTATTGATGAGTTTGTGGAGAATTGTGATGTTTTTACTTTTTGACTACTATAATTACTTCTGCTAAAAATATTCATATACATGATTTAGTGTGGGGATAATTTCTTTTAGCTCATGTATATATCTAGGACTTAATTCTTGGGTCATAAAACAACTGAATATTTAATAATTTAAGGAACTAATAGCTTCATAATGCAACTGGACCATTTCACTTTCTCACCAAATCTGAAGGTGAGAACTTCATCACCAGGCATTGCCTAGTCATTGATTATTGCCATCTTATTCAGTTTGAACTAATGTCTCTTTTATTTATTTATTTATTTATTTATTTATTTATTTATTTAATTGAAGTACAAATATCAATGAGACAGTTTTAAGACACCTTAACAGGATGGATTCGATAAATTAATACATTGCAAACTGTTTTCATAATGTTTTGGTATCATAGAAGGTGCATACATGATATTATACTTACAGACATTATTATAGCAGATGCCTCTTATCAGTAAATTAAGAGTGTAGCTGTTTACTTATCTTATTATTTATACCTGAATTATATCAAAGATTCGATAATTAATACTTTCTACCTTGTTATTTTCATAATGGTTATCCATAGTACTAGAAGCTGACATAATATCCTGTCTGACCACCATTAGTGCAAATCTTGCCTCCCATAGAATTATGGGAAGTATCTATTTCAACTTGTCTCTCATAGAATTATGTAGAAGTAGCTATCTCAACTGTACTGTCCATACACACACATCATGATTCTTCCTTTCTATACCCCTTCCTTTGTCTACAAGTGTCAAACATGGGCACTCCATTGTCATTCAACCAATTTAGGTGCCTGAACTCAACAACACAATCCATCTCAGTCCAGCATTCCACAACAATAGTGAGTTATCTGAAGAAGTTGTCTACCATAGCCATTTACAGCTCAACTTATTATTATGGCCCCGCATTGTGTACCTCATTTTTATACTTTTCTGCTAGATGGTTAAGACCTAGATAGAGCAAGACCTATATATCAAACATGTAGTTTTTGTTTCTGATGAGGTCAGTGAAGTCCCCTCAGGGTTTATCTTATAATTCTGTACCTTATTCTGTAGATTTTTTGTCTTTGTCATCCATTAGATGAGTCACAGCCAATACTTGACCAGTTTGCTCTCATTATGGTTTCAATTTGCATTTTCTTGATAGCTAATGCTATAGAGCATGTAGTCATGTTTTGCTATTCATATATCTTCTTTAGGGAAAATGTTTTTTTCAGAATCTTGGCCCATCTTTATAATTCAGTTGCATTTGCTATTAAAAAGATTTTCATTTTTCTTCTAAGAATAGGTTTCCTTTAATTTGCAAAATTTTCACCAATTCTGTGGGCTGTTCTTCACCTTCTTGATATTGTCTCTTGAATAATAATTTTCAAATTTTTGACGAATTCCAGTCTACTTTTCTTTCATTTTTCACAATTTTGGTATATCATAATTACTGCCTATCTAGGGTCATAAAGGTTTACTCTTTTGGATTCTTCTCAGAGTCTGTACTTTTTGCTTTTGAATTTACTTACATAGTCCATGTTAATTTTTATTTATGGTGTTATATTCTTTTGCACATGGATATATTTTATTCCGACATCACTTCTTAAAAAGACTATCTCTCCATTGAAGCATCTTGACATCTCTGTTTCGCATCTCTAATTGTTCCTGTCTATTGTTTTGAAGCTCTTATAATTGCAAGTTTCTTGAGTCTAGCGACCAATTAGTTATACATATATGTGCCAAACTTTAACATGTGCAAACTGTTAAGTCTGTAACAAGTATTTAAATAGTTCCTAGACTAATTGATAGATCAATAGTATTGAAGATGTTAAGGGGCTAAATGAAATGAGCCAGGAATTATTAGAAAAATAAAGGCTCAAATTTCATTTTCACTTATGTCGTCTCAGGTAACAATTTTGAGAATGCTGAAATACTTAAATAATATTTGAAAAATCAAATTAATATTCTATGCCCCTTCTAAATAACTACCATTCAAATATAGTACTGTACTAGTTTAATATTTGTTATTTTAAAAAATTCTTTAAACTCTAAATTTCCTGAGTCAATTTTTGACTTGAATTCTTTTTAATAAATGTGTATAATTAATAATATTTAATGTATCATAGTCCTCTTTTGTATATTCACCAATTAAATAGCCAACTGAAAGTTTATGCCGATTAAATATCATACTAAGCCAAATAAACTTCTAAACATCAGTCTAAATGACAAAAAATAACCAGTTGAAATGTTCTATTTCTTTCTTCATGTTAACTGCATCTGTATTCTAGCTACTATATTCCTGTTACCCAATTGAGAGAATTTGAGAAGTAGAGGGGAAAAAAACAAGGCTTCCGCCTGACCTACAAGCATGAAACCTTCAAAAAAAGTTCTGTTTTTCTGCCTTTAAATTATTATTAAGTTAATCTGATCTAAGACTTATTTTTTAGTTAAGGCTTGCAAATAAGTCTTTAAAAATGCAAATTATATAATTGGCTATTGGATTTTTCCTGTCCTTTTCCTTCATCTTATTAATCTTGCAAGAAATATCATGTATGTCTTTCAGAACATTAAATTTAAGTGGAGAGGTTCCTGAGTAAAGGAAACAAACTCTGCGTAAGGATTTAACATGATTGTTATGGAAGAATTTTTCAGACTTGGAAACTTGAGGTTTCTAGTTAGCTATTTCTATTAGATGATTATGAAATGTAAAACTTTGGTTCTAATTCTTATGTAATAATTTTAGAAATTAAAAGGATGTAAAAGTGTCACTCTGCAAAATTTTACAGGTTACAAAACCACAAGTGCAGAAATGCACCATATATTTATAGATTAAGATGCAAAGCCTGAATTGGTGTATTCACAATTTCTATTCATGAATTATATTTTGCTTCTTTAAAAAATTATCTATAGAGGCAAATGAGAAAATTAAGCTGAGATATTAGAACTATATTAGGAAATATAAACAAAAATAAAATTAATGATATAAATATTCATTAAGATATTTTGTTTAAAAATAGGTTTGCATTGTAGCTCATAATTCTTTAGTTCACAATAGCTTAAGTACCTCCAGGCAGCTTAATAGTGTCAAGTAACAGCAACATCACAGCGTAGCAAGTAGCTGATGAAAATCTCTTCCAGGGTAACTAAACCTTCTAGATAGCAGACATAGTAGTGGGATTTAGAAACTCTTTGTACTCTGCCAAAAACAACAATTAAAATGAATGGAATCTGCTTACATAAACATCCATCATTTCTTTTCAATAAAAATTTTGTCATTTATTAGTGTCAAAAGGGCTAATCTTCTAAGAGGACTGAGTTTGTACCATTTCCTTATTTATTTTTTTAAAGGAAAATTCCTAAAACAACGATCAAAAGGAACTGCACCCTCTGAGGATGTGCATAGCAATGGCCCTGCACATGGAAACTTCAGTAAAGGCTAGTTCAACCTATTTCTGGCTTCCAAATATCTAATCATGAATAGAATGTATCAGCTTGTTCTATTTCTGCACCAATCTTAAGGTTTTAGAAAAATAGTGAATATGTTGTACCCTTAAAGCAAATCTGCTTTTAATCTAAATAAATAAAAAGGAAGAATATTAAAACTTATAATCATTGAGTTTTGAGGTAAGACACTTCCTACTTAAATGGCAGTTAGTAGAAATTTGTCTTAGAACCTAGAGATCTTGAAATCATAAAACTTTCATTCTAAGTGCTATGATGACAATACACTTGCAGACACAGACTGCAAGTGATATTGGAGAGGACAAGAAAAATACTGCATCTAACATGAAGCATAGATTATCAAGGGATAAGGGAGAGTTCAATATATCAATATAGAGTATGTGGCAAGTTCGAAAATAATTTTGATACACTATATTTATCTTATTATCAGAAATGTGTGGTCGACCGGAAGAAGCTGAGGCTCAGAAAGCTTTTGTTTCCTTGAGAACAAATATTAAGGGCTTGAAAATTCATAATAGAGCCTGTCTTGTCACTTCTAAGCAAATGGTTTTTCTTTTCTTGCTACACATCTCGGACTCAGTGATCCTCCTGTCTCAGCTGAGACAGGAGGATCACTGAGTCCGAGATGTGTAGCAAGACCCTGTACCAAATGCGTATAGAACTCTATAAAAAACCTAAAAGAAAAACCATTTCCTTATTTATTTTTTTAAAGGAAAATTCCTAAAACAACGATCAAAAGGAACTGCACCCTCTGAGGATGTGCATAGCAATGGCCCTGCACATGGAAACTTCAGTAAAGGCTAGTTCAACCCATTTCTGGCTTCCAAATATCTAAGTGCTATGATGACAATACACTTGCAGACACAGACTGCAAGTGATATTGGAGAGGACAGGAAAAATACTGCATCTAACATGAAGCATAGATTATCAAGGGATAAGGGAGAGTTCAATATATCAATATAGAGTATGTGGCAAGTTCGAAAATAATTTTGATACACTATATTTATCTTATTATCAGAAATGTGTGGTCGACCGGAAGAAGCTGGGATCCCAGGCATATGCCACGATGCCCGATTTCAGTGGTTGGCTCTGCACGGGGTGTGTACAGCCTGTGGTTCCGAGGACATGCCAAATCTATGTCCTTGCGCTCTCCAGGCAGGAGCTTAGACAGCCGAGCTATTTCTCCAGCCTCTCCTTATTTTTTCTAAATACATGTTAAAACGTTTTAAGGAAAACTTACAGTAAACAAGACAGACATCCTTTATATGCAAGGAGATATAATTGATTTTACATCTTGAGGTATTGAGGTATAATTTGTCATCCAATGAGACTAGTGACAATCCAGAAGTATAACAACAAGAGGGCCGGGGATAGAGCTCAGTGGCATAATCTCCTTCCTGGCAAGTGCAAGGTCCTGAGTTCAATCCCTGGTACTGAAAAAAAAAAAAAAAATTGGAGAAGTATAACAACATACTCTGTTAGGGAAACTAGAGAAATAAGAATTTTAATACATTATTGGTAGAATTATAGTATAGTACAGCTCTATGAAAGAGAATTTTATAAATCTAACCAAAGCACTGATGCACTTTTATTTTAAGCCAGCAATACCTCTTCTAGCAGTCTATTTTATAAACATACTCACAGATGTTCATAAAGATATGTGAATAAAATTGAACATTGACTTATTATTTCACAAACAACTAAAAATTAGAATCCAAATTTAAAAAAATTATTCATTTTAATGAGAAAAAATAGCAATGAAATAATTTCAAAACAGGTTACAACAATTAATGCATTGCATATTGTTGTCTTCACAGTAGTTATTCAGAGGACAAGATGCAGACATGACATCCTATCTAAACAATATTAGTACAAATCTTTCTTCTCATTGAATTAATAGAAGTAGCTGTATTCTATCCTATTTTGTATATACATACATATTTTTCACTACAAAATGGGCCTTTATTTATATTCTCCTTTTTTGTTTTGTTTTGTCAGAGATGGGTGTTCCTTTGTTGTTAGAGAAACTGTATTTGAGAAGTCTTTAAAGGAACTTTTCATACTTGATGCCAGTTCAAATATTGTAGGTACTTGAATTCAGAAAAATAACCCAATAGTAGTGGGTTATTAGCACAACTGGCGATTGTCTGAAGTTGTGGACTTGAGCCTTTTACAGCTCAGCATATTAATATGGCATTACTTTTTGTACTTCAGTTTTATACTTTTCTGCTGGATGGTTAAGACCAAGTTAAAACAAGACCTATATAAGTAAAAATGCAACTTCTGTATCTGAAAAGGTCAGTCAAATTCCATCAAGATTTACCCTGAAACCATGTATCCATGGTTGTTGGAAAATAGTAGTTCTATGTTATGTTTAAGGTGTTTGACATTCAGACTGATAGTGATATTAAACTCAATTGATTCTGTTACAGGGTAATAATATCATTAAGCTTCTCTTCTGGATGTTTAACAACTAAAGTTTACAGACCAAAAGTTAGAAAAAAAGAGGGGCTACAAGGATAGCAAATATTTTCCCCTAGCTGTTCAAGGTCAGTGAGGACTCAGGGCATAATAAGAGCATGTTCTGTGACTTCTGTAACTCAGTGGTGTCCCAAATTTTCTGATCAAGGAGATTATAGAACCACAGAGGAAAGTGATTGATGTTGTATAATGTGATGAAGGAGAATCAGCTAGAGAGAAAAAATTCTCACAGGCTTTTACAGAGAGCAAATTGTTCAAGCAATGGCCGTGACTCACTCACATGGCTGACACTGACAGAATCCAAGTTTTAACAATATAGAATGACTTGAATTAATCAAAATATCAGTTATATAACAGAATAGTATACAGCAGTAAATAAGAATCAGGAACATCTTTGTGCTGGTACAGAACTCTTTGGAAGATAATAATATATGTGATATCCTGTCTTCTACACAAAAAGCAGGGAAATTTATATGTCACAAAAAGAACATTGGAAAGGTGAACAAAAAGCTAACAGAAATGAGTAATTATAGTGAACAACAAGGAAGAGGCAGAGAAATGCATTTCTACATTCATTTTTTAATTTATGTTTTTGTACCAGGGATTGAAATTGGAACCTTGTACTTGCCAGCAGGTGCTTATGCCACTGAGCCATATTCTTGGCCTCTATATTCATTTTAAGTTATAGAGTTCACTTTAATTCTATGTACTGTCCTTTTTTTGAAAAGTAAGAGAATCTTACAAACATAAATATATAGAGGAAAGGTTTTGCACCATAAATCTTTGTTCATCTTTGGGAACTTTCTATAAGCAGAAAAAGAATTATAAAATTGATACATTCGTTATTAGAGTTATTCATAGTGGTGAGTTGACTACTTTATACAATATTAGAAAGCTTCATTATTAAGGACAAGCGAGGTCAACAGAAAATGATTTTATAAATGCAATATAATTTAGGGACTAAGATACGTAGGCAGTGAAAGAACTAAGGTTCCAAGAAGAGATGGAGGGGTAACTTAGGCTGATGGAACAGTAGGAAACTTCTCTATATCTCAGTTAGAGGGACAAAAAGTAAAGATTCTGAAGTTTAGAGGGCCGTAGCATTTGTTGGCAGCTTCAGCCTGCTCTAGAAATCTGGAAGCAGAAAGGAGAAGAAGCCAGACCCAGAAGCATCTTTGCAGACTGAGAAAAGGGCAACCAGTGCTGAGTGACAAAGAAGACCTGTGAGGTGACAGAGTGGTAGCATCCTCACCTGCTGGCTCTGAGGTTGACAACAAGTACAAAAGCTGATGATGATACCGACTTTATTAGGCTTTCACAGAGAGCAAATCAGTCAAGCAGTGGCTGTGACGCATCTACATGGCTGACACTGACAAAAGATCTAAAACTGCAGTTCAGGGTTTCAGGGTAAATTCTGAGGGGATTTGACTGACCTTGCCACATATAAAAGTTACATTTCTTGTTGTACAGGCCTTGCTTTATCTTAGTCTTAGCCATCCAGCAGAAAAGCATAAAAATGGGGACAAGGAGATGGCTCAGTGCAATCAGCCCATGCTTGACAAGAAAAGCATAAAAATGAGGTATAAAAAAGTAAAGCCATATTAATATGCAGAGCTATAAAAGGATCAAATCAACAACTGCCGACATTGTCAGTCTTACAGAAAACCCACTACTATTATGGACTACTGGATTATATCGGATTGTTTTGCTGAATTTACTCACCTACAATATTTAAATGGCAATGGAATACTGATCTCTGACAAAACAAAACAGAAAAAAGGAGATCAAATGAAGGACCATTTTGTATCTGTATATACAGATAGGATCTGTTAGGATCACTATACAGTTACTGTCTCTTAATTCAACGAATAGAAAGATTTGTTCTAACAGTGTTTGGACAGGATATCATGGCTGCATCTTGTACTGTGAAAAGCCATGATGAAGACAACAATATGCAATGTATTAATTACTGAAACTGTCTTACTAATCAGTTTTGAAACTGTCTCATTGCTATTAATTTCTCAATAAAAGTAATAAAATATGAAAAAAGGCTTTCACTATTGGGGAAAAGTGGCACACTTTTGAAAGTGAAGTAGTTGGTAAATGGTTATATTATTAGTATTAAATTTAAAAATCTAAAACCAAATTTATTATATACTATTGGTCAATAACTACAGTGAACGTTTAAATCAAAAAATAGCATATTACAGTTAAAGACTCATTTCTCTCTCAACACAGAAACTCTCTACAATCCTTGCTGTGAATCCATAAGGCCACATTGTTCCTATCACTTTGTAGAGTCTGCAAATCTTCTTCAGTGGGTGTCTTTAGTTGTGTGCTGTCATGATTGCCTTCAAATCCTGAATCACTTTAAAATGTTTACCTTTCATTGTCATTTTGACTTTGGGGAAGAGCCAGAAATCCTACAATGCCAGATCCTGTGAATCAGGTGAATGAAGACACATTGTAACATGTTCAGGAGTTCATTTAAGGGCATTTCAAAACACCATTATTGTATTGTTTTTATCACATTTTTTAAAGATACTCATAAAACAAACTTCTAGAACTACTTCAGAAGTGGGAAGAGTGATGAAATACATTTGCCCAATACATGGGGGGCTATTTGGAAGAGGATTAATGGCAATGGGTTTTTCACTGTAATTATTTTATTTAAAAATATATCACATTTGTTGATCTCTCTTTATTTATAACTACAGATATCAGAATGACATATTGTCTCTAATATTCTTTTCCAATAAAAAGAACCAGAGCTCTTTGGATAAACTGTTGAATCTTAATTAAGGATGCAAAATGGGTGCTGAGAATGGAACAATTTGATCTCAAGATAATTTTCAAAATATAACGGAATCATGTCAAAAGCCGACAAAGCTTGAAAGTTCTCACCAGGTACTCTTTCAATATATTGAATATCGAAAATTCTTTTGGACTGGACCTAAAAGTTATTTATATACCATACAGTATCTCTCCCATGAGTGACACAAAGAGCAGAATAAAAGATGGGTAGAAGGAAACAGGACAACCACCTTTTGCAAATGGCAGTGAGTCCAAGAGATTGACAGTGAAAGAGGGAGAAGGGGAGGGGGATACAAATGGTTTAAAATATGTTATGTACTTGTACCAAATACACACAATCAACGTAAATATTGTATAACATAATCAAGAACTAAAAGTAATAATCATGACAATAAGAATGAAAATGGGGGAAAGGGACTTAGGAATAGAGGGAGGGAAAGGAGTGGGAACAGGAGAGGGATTAAAAAAGAATCAAGTTATGTACATGTACCACTCCCTTAGATTGAAACTTCATGCACTGTAAATTAACTACTAAAATATAAAAAATAAAATAAGTTAAAATCATTCAATACAAAATTAAACTGACATAAGATAAAGTGCTTGTTATCATCTGAGTTGAGTATTAAACCAAATCTTATCTTAGAAATAAATAACTTTCTATTAAATATTTATCTTAGTGATTTCTTTGCATTCAAATATACCCACGTAATGAGACAAAACTAGCAGTTGATTAATATAGGGGAACATGGAATTAGAGCAACCACACTTACGAATTAACTGATTTATTTGAGCATTGTAATTCAGTGTTAAAAATATGAAAAATGATTGAAAGACGAATCCACGTAATAATATAGTTGCACTGCCACATTACTTTTTAATCACAAGAGAAAATGGAAGCGTACCATGGATAGCTCCGCCCAAGACCATGTGATTCCGCTGCCAAGCTCGGGGTGTCAGTGGCGGGGTAGGGGAGGACGCTGCCTCTCACGAGGAGCAATTCAACACCAGGCTGGGATGGATGCATTCCAGCCTAGGATGGCTAATCTGAATATTGAGTTTTGGGGTTTCAGTTTCTAAGAAAGTTGGGGTTACATTTAATATGCACTAAGAAGAAGTCATCAAATAAATCTAAAGATGTACTCTCTCCAAAGATGACATGAAAAGAATCCAGAATATTCTAGATTAAGTGTGGTGTAATGGACATAACACACAAGATACAATGTACGAACTGAAGCTGAACCTAGTTTTTGACAAAGCAGAAAAAACAACTTGTATAAATTTAATTTTTGACTGATTGGAAGTGAAATTAAGAAATTATGATTTTCCAGGACATAAAATGGTTATTTTGGCTGTATGGGAAATATATTTGGGTTAAGGAAATGGACACTGATAATTCAGTATGTAATGCAGTGTCTTCAGTCCTTTAAAATGCTGTTGCATAAAAAGATTTGAGGAAATAATTACCAAGTTAGGAATATAGCTCAGTGACACAAACACCTGCCTGGCAAGGGAAAGTTCCTGAGTTAGATTTCTGGTTCCCCACCAAGACCATCACGGCCATCCAAAAAAACTTATCATGATCCTTCAGCAATATGACAAAATAATGTTATCTATATCTTTACTCCTATTTTTAAAATAGCTTTCTTTGAAATTTTCAGGATAGCTGAACTTCCTTTACCATATGAGTAAGGTCAAAGATTGTTTCATAACCCCAAATTATTGAGTTCTTGAGTAAAACTCAGAGTACTTGAGAAGTGTATGAGTAAAGGACTCTCCATTTTCATGATATACGAAGCCCCACACATGCAGCCATCCTGTGGCTTAGCACTGGGCTTATCTGTGTCACTGGCTGCAATTTTGTTTAACTTGATACTTGCACAGCGATTGCTACCTCCATTTCCTTCCTGCAGATAAGCATTGGGGTTGGCCTGCTAATTTCTGCAACAGCTTAAAAGCTGTAAATACACATATTGTGATGGTGAATTAAGAAGTGAGGTATGGAAGAAGACCTAATAAAGCAGTCAGGAAAGTTTGATCCAAATGGTAAATTATTAGCATCACAGAAATATTATTCAATTCGTTTTATGTTCACTGAGAATCCCCTTTAAATTTCTAGTAATTCTTATCCTTTGAATTGTATCTGAAATCCTTATGTTAAAAGGGAACTATTCATTTATTGAAGAAAGTAGTCTCAGGGCAGCAACACCCAGAACAGTGAATTGCACACGGTGATGTCCCCACTAAGTGATGGGGCAGAAATCTGAAGCCAGCCCAGCAGAACTCAGAAGCTGTGCTCTGAGCACCTGTGGTGCCCCCTCTCCAGCAGAGTTCCCACTTGCGGTTCTCTGTCATTTAAGAAGGGGGACTTTCTGGTTATATCATTTCTGTAGACTCCAGTGAATGAAACTCAAAAAAACCATTCAATGAAAGTGATTCTACTCTTTCTTTATGCTTTAATTACTAATCCAAAAACATTGTTTCTTTTGCATATGATTTTAGGACTGAAAGTTGCCTTGCCAGCAGTGTCCTCCCAGAGAGAATTTCAGAGAATCACAAACCATCAACTCTCACTGTTAGTGAGCATGAAAAGGGAAAGACTGAGGAAGTGTGCAGTAATAAGAATGGGAATATATTTTCTTTCTGAGAAAGTTACCTCAAAAATAATCCCACTGATTTCCACTGTTCAAACATGCAAGGAACTTTAAAAAATATGGTATTTAACAAAAACCAAAATATTTATCTTTATTTGTGATTAATCATATGACCCTTTCATTTTTGTGTCTGATTTCAGAAAGCACTGAACATACCGATACTGAAGATCACAGAAACAACCTCTTTTGTTGGAAAGAATAAAACATGTTCAAGTAGCACATCATTAAAGAATGTCTAATCACTTTTCAGATGCAGACAGATATTCTGTCATATAAGATTCATTTCTTATATTTTTAGGTTCATTTGTTAAAGATGAAAATAAATTTAAAGGCAATTCCTAAGTGTAAATTTTGATTTTAGAATTTTGTTGTAAATGCATGGAATAGATGAAGCCATAATTGCATAGATCCTCATTCTACTAGCTGTTGACCAGACACAGTATGTAGGGCTCTAGAATTGAAGAGGCAGAACAGATTTTCTTTCTTTAGCTTCTAGATGTCTTCTAAAACATGTACCCCTAAAAGGGGCCAGAGGAAAAGAACATGAGCTCTGGAATACAAGCAGTGTAACTAAATTCCATATAGTTTCATATTATGAGGACACAAGATATTTTCAGTAGCAGAATGAACACCTGAAAGCCACTCCCCAGTAAGAAAATTAAGAATGATGTCAGTAGAATTTCATAGTCCCATAAATAATATTTATAAAGGCTTATGTTATTGATGAAGTTCTCAAAAATAATTACAAATTATCTAATAATAATAAAAACGTTTTAAATATATGTATTAAAGAAAACAAAATAGTACCTATTAAACATAGCTTATTAGTATTTATATTAGTATGTTACAAAAATTGTGATGCCTTCCTATTTCTTTTGTATTTTAAACATTTTCAGTAGCATGGAATGGGGAAAGGTTTGCACAGAAACTCCTGACAAGTGCCTTGGAACTTTTTGGCAGACCTTCAGAATCATTTCATGAGTAGGAAACTATGAATGTTCATCACAAGAATGATAACTAAAAGTCTCTCTTTCACAAAAATAGACATCAAAGATAAATTTCTTCACAGTCCCATGAGTTTTCTTTTAATTTTATTACTTTTTAATGTATTTTTAGCACAGAGTCTACAGGTTCTCATACAGATCAGACTTATAGTGATCCTTCCACTGAGCTATCTGGCTGGCCCTTTCTCATGAGTTTGATATTGTAATCTCCATTTAATTAATATCTTGGCTTTAGGAAGTGTCACAGCTCACCATATTAATGTGGGTATAAGTAGAAATCAAGTGACCACAAAGGAGTATGCATGTGATAGATTCACAATACACATTTTCATTCTGAGATACCTTTATATTAGTTATTACTTAGATGACAGAAGATGCAGATCTAGTAGGTTTTTGACAACTTAAAGCATGTATGTAATTAGATCATACAATTGTCAAGTTGTTTATAACCTAAACCTGCTGGCACCCATTATTTTCTCTGATTCTGAACAGAGCTATGAAGAGTGAGAGAAGAAAGGATGCAAGTCATGATCTCAAGGTGAAAGTCCAGTAGCAGATGCTTGCTTCGACACAGTGCAAGGCAGCTTGATGATAGTAACCTGATCTTTCCTCCTGAAATGAATTCTGTATTATCTATGGCCATCCCCAGATACACCTTGTCTTAGCTGTAGGGCTATATATTTCCTTTTGTGCCTCATGTATTCTATCAATTTAAGGTTACCTTTACCCTAAGCCAGGAATCAGTGAGTCCTTTATCTGATGGCTCCTATTTCTCTATAGCCTCTTCTTCTTCACCCACAATGAACATTCACTGTTTCTAAGCCTCAGCATTTTTCACTCAACTACTTAAAAAATGGTTGAGCTCTTCCCCAAACTCAGAACACATTCCTGGCACTATCCTGTGAGGTAGGCATTACCTTGACGTGCAGGAATAAGAAACTCAAGTTCAAAGACAAGGAGTTATGTGCTGGATGTCACAGAGCTAGGATCAACCCTGGTTTACATATCTCTAAGCACACCATTGTTTCATTATACTATTTTGTTGCCATTTGTTCTAACGGGCAAAAAATGTACTTTGCAATTATGGCTGAATCTATTCTGAAATACAGTTTTTCTTCCCTAAGCAATGTATAAACAAAGCTCCTTGGCCAGATTGTTTTAATGATGGTTGCTATGAGATAACTGCAGAGACATGGAAAATGATATAATCCTGTGTCAGTTGTGCCTAGCCTTAGATAAGATCAGCTAGTAAATCCCCTTGATATGCTATTTTGTACTATTTTGATGGGTTAGTTGATAAAACCTGTGAGTGGGGTACAGTTATAGACTGTTTCTAGTTTGCTACCTGTGAAGGTAATTTGCATTTTTCATCAGGGATCATTTTTTTTCTTGCTACAAATGTTGTAGTATTAATCCAAGAACTTGGCTATTTTAAAGGGAACCCTTAATTTGTATAAAACTTAAAAAAACAGAATAGGTTGAATAAAACATGGAGATGGGTCATATATTTTATTGTTCTTTATTTACATCCTAGACCATAGAGTGAAAGAACATAAGATATACTTCACTATTAATGAGACCACTGATTGATTTATACCAGAGATTTAATGCCAAAGTAACCCTTGGCAGACAAAGAGAGGGCACCATTGCCCACACTGAAAAGCATTCTTATGATTATTTATATGCCAAAGCTGTTCAAGCTATTTCCATCAAGTTGCCTTTAAAATATAACATGTAGTGTTCACTTCTCTGTGTTATTCACAAAACAGAAAGGAAGAAAACAACACAAAAAATTGAATTTCTGTAATCACAACACTCAGAACAAAGGAAGGAAGGAAGGAAGGAAGGAAGGAAGGAAGGAAGGAAGGAAGGAAGGAAGGAAGGAAGAAGAAAGCAAGGCGGCATATCTTCTACAGGCAAAGTTAGACATAAATTGGAAAGGAACTACACTGGTATTAAGAAATAAGGACTAATGTAAGAGAAAACTTATAAGGGTTTTAAATAGACCCTAAAGGGCTGGATGTATGATGGAGATGGAGTTACTGACAAGCAATCTTCGCAACTGATTGGAATATAAAATATTTCCAGATATTTGGCACAGAATATTGAGTGAGTGGTGGGCAGGATCAACATTTATGGCTGAAAGAGTTTGTAGACTGCAACGCTGAAAGGCTACAGCCCTTGCATTCTATTTTTTTGAACAAATGCTTAACAGATTATAATGAAGTATTCATCTGAACAAAATATGCACATCAAAACATTTTTCTGAGAAACAGAAATAAAGTGCATTGCATAGTTTCCTAATTTCCATGTGACAATAGTCAATTTGATTAGATTAAGAGACAACTTTCTCAAATGGATTATCCCACTGAGGGATAATCCTCAGCTAAATGGGCTTATCAGGAGCTAGAACCTGACAATGTAGGTCACTAACAATGTGGCTTTGAAAGGTTTTTCTTGTCCCTGACCACTTCTCTGGCTCTTTCACTTTCTGCCTCCTGGTTGCCGTGAATTGAGTAGATTTGCTCTGACACACCCTTCTTCCATGATGCTTAGACCTTGGAGCCAGCTAACCAAGGATGAGGTCCTCTGAAACCATGAGATAAAACAAATCTTCTGTCATTATTTTGTCATAGCCATAGAAAGTGAACACACTACAAGTGTGGGTATGGTGAGGGTGCCTGACATCTATACTAGGAAAACAAGATTGTTGGTTACAATTTTTTCCCAATTTGTGGGTTGTCTTTTCACTCTTTTGGTAATTTCCTTTGACATGCAGAAACTTCCCAATGAGATCCCAGTTATTTGCAGTATTTCCCATGCAGTTTGGTTTTTGTTCATGAACTGTCTGCCTACTGTCTTGAAGATTTCCACCTACTTTCTCTTCCAAGAGATTTAGTGTTTCTGTTTTAATATTTAGGTATTTAATCCATTTGTACTTTTTAGTGTATGGAAATGGACCTGGGTCTAGCTTTAGCTTTCAGCATGTGGAGAGCCAGCTTTTCCAGCACCATTTATTAAGGAGGCTATCTTTCTTCCAGTGGACATCTTTGGCCCCTTTATCAAAGATAAGATGGCTAAGTGTGCTTATAGTTTTTTTAAATGGTTGTAATTTTCATTGTATGTACCCTTTATTTCCTTTTTTATTTTTATTTATTTTATTGAAGAAAAAATATCAATGAGACAGTTTCAAGACAAATTAACAGGACAGATTCGATAAATTAATACATTGCAAACTGTTTTCGTAACATTTTGGTATTGTACAAGGTGCATACATAATATACTTACAGACATTATTATAGCAGATGTCTCTAATCAGTGAATTCAGAGAGTGCAGCTGTTTTCGTATCTTACTTTTTATAGCTGAATTATATCATAGGTCCAATAATTAATACTTTCTACCTTGCTATCTTCCAAGTGGTTGTCCATAGTACTAGAAGCTGACATAATATCTTGTTCAACCACTATTAGTGCAAATCTTGCTTCTCATAGAATTATGTAGAAGTACAGCATATTTATCCTAACTGTACTGTTTATAAACACACATCATGATTCTTCCTTTGTACCCCCTTTTTTGTCTAGACCTGTCAAAGATGGGCACTCCATTGTCATTAAACCAATTTAGGTGCCTGACCTCAGTGACACAGTCCAACATAGTCCAGCATTCCACAAAAATAGTGAGTTATCTGAAGAAGTTGTTGACTTCAGCCATTTACAGCTCAAATTATTATTATGGCCCCACATTATATACCTCATTTTTATACTTTTCTGCTGGATGGTTAAGACTGAGATAGAGCAAGACCTATATATCAAAAAAAGGTAGCTTTTGTTGCTGATGAGGTCAGTGAAGTCCCGTCAGGATTTATCTTGTAATCCTCTACCTTACTCTGTAGATCCGTTGTCTGTGTCATCCATGTGGATGACACGGCCCCTGCTTGAATAGTTATTTTCTTTTTTAGATTAATTCCTAAATATTTCATTTTTTGGGTGCTATTGTGAAGGTTATTGTTTCTCTAATTTCTCAGTGAATTTGCGTAGAAGAATGCTATTGTTTTTTGGGTGTTGACTTTGTATTCTGATATGCTACTGAATTTGTTTATTAATTCTAGGAGATCTTGGTGGATTGTACTCATAATTTCCACTAGTTTTTTTTTTTAAATAGCAGGTAATGTTTACAATTTTCAGCTTGACTAACCCTGTATGCTGATATCTGCAGTCCGAGCAACTACATCAAGAACATAAATGTGTAATACAAAACCCATGGTTGAAGGCCTCCCATCTTGATCTTCTAAATCCATACTGCTCCTAATGTGTTATAGATTATTATACTGTCTTTAAAATAAATTATAACAAAAAAGACAAGGAAAAAATTAAGATTTCTTAAAAGCGGGAACAAATATTCAATTATTTCCCCAGTCTTGTATAACTGTACCTTTTAGTCTGAGCAACAGATTTATATGTAAAATAGGGTAACAACCATTGCTAATTCCTGTCTTGAAAATTGTAACATATGCATTGTTGTATGTTACCCTGTTTTTGTCTTTTTTTTTTTTTTCTATTTGGTTTTGCTTCTCTTTTCACTCTCCAAAATAACATAAAATAAAAGTGCTTAAAAAGAGAATGCATTTGAATAGATGCATGAAGAGAAAAATAGACCAGTAGGCTGAGCTTTCAACCATTATAGCAGGAGTGTTGCTGGAATATTCAGTGGGAAGTGTTCAACAAAAAAACTTAAAAATAGGTATATGTGAGGATTGTTTGAACTAACAATATAAATTTGGAAGTTATCAGTGTGCAGGAGTTAATTGACGTTCTCCAAAAAGACCACCTAGGAAAACTTAGAGTGTAAGACGCAAATAGAACCAAAGGCAAATCTACTAAACAAACTGTCATTTAAATAAAGAATTAGAAGAAGTTGGTCATGGTGATGTATAGCAGAATCCCAGGCCTCTGCAAGGCTGAGAACAAAGGTGTGTTCTCAGTCTGGGCAAGATAAGAAATAAAAAAAGGAAGGAAGATATAGATAAGTACAAAAGCACTAGACCCAAACCCTGGGGCTGAGAATGAAAAATCAGAAAAAAATATGAAAAGAGCTAAAAAGGGTAGTCACAGAAGTATGAAATGAAATCTAGGCGATTACAATGGTGAAGGAAAGTGGAGAAAGGTGACTGAAAGTCCCACTTGGCCTTGGCATGTAGGAACACCTTTATTAAGGTGCTCAGTTAATTTCAGAGATGTATGAAATAAGTAACCTAGCACACTGAACAAACACAATAGAAAACAGGAAAGTGAAACATCAAGATTTTATGTAAGTTTCAGTATGCATGGAAAGAGAGAACAGAAGGATAGAAAATTCAGCAACTTTAATATTTTTCGGGTGGGAGGATTTCAGCATGCTGATGTGTTGAGCAGAACTAGTCAATGAAGAGTTCTGAAACTAAAAGCTTGAGGGCTGGATCAAGATCCTCAGAAAAATGCAACTATCTTTCAAAACCAAAGTGTGGAGGATCACTTTGAGTCTGTAGGAGGCTGCAATCTCCAAGACTTGACCTCAGGCAGATATATCTTTGGTCAATTAGGTGGTATTAAAAGGGTGAGGATCTCTTCTTTCAGTCTCTGTTATGTCTATAAAATCATATGGAAGCTCATGTGCTAGAAGTAGACATAAATCACAGAGTGGCTGGGCAATGACTTAAAGTAAACAAACTTTAGAGTGTCCATGGAAGGGAAGGGGGATGAACTAATCAGGGAAAATGACACCTGCTAGGGAGTCACCAAGACTCTGAGCCTGCAGGTTGCCTGCTCTGTTAGCATCTAATTCCAAAATGGTGCATCTGTTTTCTTTTAAAAAATTAATCTTTAAGAGAGAATGAGAAGTAATAAAAAAAAATTAGATACGATACAGAATTTCACTAAACATGATGACAGGACTTCAACAATAGTTGTTATATTATGTATTGTTTTCAAATTAGTTGTTCATGTTAACAGATATGAGCATGCAAAATTGGTCAAAAGTTAAAAAGAAAAATGTTTAAGCACTAACTGTTCCTTTCAATAAACCATTAGAAAGTAGCAGTATAATTATTCCAGCTATTCTTGTATATACATATGTATTTTCGCTCATACAGTGGAGTATTATGCAGCCATAAAAAGATAAACTTGAGGCCTTTATAGTAAATGAATGCAATTAGAAACCATGCTCATAAGTAAAATATATCAGATCCACATGTGTAAACATAATATTGTCTCCATCATGCAATAACCTGAAAAAGTAAATAAAATCTAACAGGTTCACAAGATACTGTGAAAGAGAAAGAAACTGTTCAAAGGGAAGTTGCATCTGTTTTTAAATGTGTAGCAACTCTGTAGATAAAAGAATGCTGTGATCCTTAATGAGAGATTTGGTGTATAGATATGCAAGAACTCTGAGGGGAATGCAGCCCCTTACAGACAAAGGCTGAATGATGCCCATGGATACAGGTGGAAGCGAAGCCAGCAGGACCCAGGGATCCAGGCACAAGTAGGCTGCTGAGGGGACAGGAGAATGAGATGTGATTGGCAGAAGCCTCTGTGGAGTGAGCCGTGTGACAGCTCAGGAAGTGAAGGCTGTTGTGGTCCGTTTTCTTCTGAGTCAGACATTTTGGAGATGGAGCTATTCCAGCCTGTCATGTGTTGTTGCAGGTGGCCCTATGAGTTACTGCTGAAGCAGAGGAACTAGCCCAAGCAGTGAATCACACGGGGCTATTATGAGGAAAGGGTCATTCTCAGGGACACTTGGACTTACCCAAAATGATGGTAGCAGCTACTGTAGACTGGGAGATTATGCGCAAAATGTCAAATCCTTGGAAAGTGCTCAGAACAACAAGATCAGCAGAGCCTAATGAACAGTATGATTCACAGTGGGTGGGCTTACTGATATGTCTGTCAAAGGGGTGGCATAGAAGTACTGAAAGGGCGCATCTGTCCACATCAGTGCTGTGGAGAGAAGAGAATGTGGTTCTTACTGTTGTAGAAGAGTGTCTTCATTGCAGGAAAGCCCTGGATAATATGCCACCTTAGCGGGAGAATCAGACTTCAAAGAAGTTTATTAATTGGACAGAGCAGTCTGCAGAGTGGTGGATAATATAGAGAAATTCCAATGGCATAAGGACTTGGCATAGATTTACACTGAATAAACATAGGTAATGTGGTGTTAAATTCATTGGAAGGACATAGAAAAATGTGGCCAAGCAAAAATGAAGTGGATTGAAAGAAACACTTCTTTCTTAGTGTCTGATAGCTCGCTGTTATTGGTGATCTATGTTATAAGAACCAGAAATGAAGCAGTTGTTTATACTGAGCTGTGACTAACCCTCTAATGTATTTTCATCAATGTATTTGGTACAGGGCTCACTGTGCAGCTTGGACTCGTAGTGATCTTCCTATCTCACTCTCTCCAGTGCTGGGATTACAGGCATGCACCACCATGCCCAGTTTTGGTGGCTGGCTCTGCTCAAGGCCAGCACAGCATGCAGTACAAGGGATTGAACCCGTGTCTTTGTGCTTGCCAGGAAGGTACTTAGACCACTGAGCTATCTCTCTGGCCCTCCTCTAATATCTTTTAACTTTTACAGTGAGAGTCATGAAAAATTAAGACATTGAAAACAATACCCTAAATATAGAAAAAAATTTTCAGTGATCTAAGAAAAATTTAATAATGTTCCTCTAACATCAAATATCAATAGATGGCTGGCAAGATACTCTGATAGAGCTGGGAATATCAGTGATGGTCATTTAGCTTAACTTGCTTCCTAGTGAGCTTTGTTGAGGAAGATATATGCACTATACTTTTTATATTTGCTAAACTAGAAAAGTGGACCAGGTCTATTTACAAAAGTAATTTTAAAACATAAGGCCCAAAATAAAATGATGGGGGGATATGTCAAGGAAGTGAATAGCCTCTGTGACAAGGGTTATTGCTCAGTGATGGCAGACAAAATCTGCTAAGTTTCCATCAGAGAAGCCTTGAGGAATATTCACACGAACCTCTGCGAAACACAGTTTGGAAGACAAGGATCCATAACAGTTTAGAAGATAACCAAAAAATAAATGTAGGGAAAGCATAGGCTGTGGCTACTCCTTCCTCCTGTAGCTCATCTGTCATTCTTAGAAGAGAACATTTAAAAAATCTTCTACCTGCACAGCAGCATGTCTGCTACTGAAGTACTTGGAGAGAAACCATAACTCTTAGGGTATCTTGTGCATGAACATAGGCTCACTCACATGTATACAGATTGTAAAATTTCTTCAAATATCTTTGATTATTATCAACCAAGCTATATGTTACAGGATTGGGAAATTTGTTTTGGAAAAAAAATAGTTATATATAGCCCAAACTCATAGATCACAAATCAACATTGGCATGAGTATCTTTGAGGTCTGGAACTTCCGACATCCAAATCACTTTGTTTCTCTGGCTCTGGCTCTGGCTCTGCCTCTGTCTGTCTCTGTCTCTCTTTCTCTCTGTCTCTCAGTTTCTCTTTCTCCTGCTCTTTCCTACCCGTCTCTCCACATACAGTATTAAGGAAGTAAAGGCCAAAAAAGATAAACAGCATGCTAAGGTAACTCAAGTTAGCACTGATTGAGTGTATAAGAAAATATTAGTGTAAAAATATGAATTCACTCGGGTAATGATTTTAAAAGTTGTATTTGTATCACCTTGAAAAGAAGAGACTACATAAAACTGGCTGTTGGAACTTGCATTGTCTCTTCTTTTCATTTGTTTTATAAAAGTCACCACTGGAATGTTTTGACATTAGAGTGCTTTGGTAATTGAAAGTTCTTGTGGACAAAGTATTTGACCTAAAACACCTTTTGCTTCAATCCTTCATGTTGAAAAGATTTTTCCCCCACTGGCTGGAGTACTTTCCAGGTTTCAAAGAAGACTGTGTTATAAAGAAATCTTTTCCCTATGTCTGAAGCTGGAGATGTTACATTTATTTTGTGCCTTGCCATGCATTTTTAATAAATTTCATATTTCTTCTCTATTTCATTATCCCAATCACTCAATGCATGGACAATGTCCCAACCCCTCTGAGATGTAACTTTGCCACAGGAGTCCAGACTCCTCAGTGCTTCTCCAATCAACTCCTACTCACACAGCCAAGAGCTGATGGAACACCAAATTTTCAGAGGGAATCCACATGCGACGTTCTTGGTCTATGTTTTTCTCTACTTCTTGTGCAGTTAGATCTCAGCACACAGCATGTAGAACACAGTTTTAGAGCAATCTCTCTTTTTGTAATCAATTCAATATGCAGTGTTTGGATTGTATATCTTTGTAATTATATTTTGTGGTATTTAAATATCTTCAAAATATAAACTAGAAACAAACAATACTAATGAGTGTTAAGGTTTTAATAATAATTATTTAATGTTTACCCATTTTAATATAATTTACAATTTAATAATCATGAAAGGCAAGCTTTGATGTTAAGGAATGTCTCTTATATGGAATTTTAGTCTCCGTGGCAGTTAGAAAGGTTGATATTAAACAGAAGAAAGAATTAGAACTCATACCCTATTTAGGCCAGTTCTGATAATTGTGGTCTTTGGAGTGATCGTTCTAAAAGGTAGTTAATATCCACAAGAGTTTTATATAATTTTTTGCTTCTATCCTTGTTAAATTAAAAAAAAATCTTTTTCTCATTTATGTATGTATTCGGTATAGTCTCACTATGCAGCTTGGACTCATAGTGATCCTCCTGTCTCAGCTTCCCCAGCTCTGGGATTACAGGTATGTGCCACTGTGCCCAGTTTTGGTGACTGGCTTGGTTTGGAGCCAGCATAGCATGTGGTATTGAGAATTGGACCCAGGTCCTTGCACTTGCCAAGCAGGGGCTCAGACCTTTGAGCTATCTTCCTGCACCCCTTATCTTTATCATGGAAGGAATTTAACATTAATTTTTAAGGATACATAAGATGTAATTTATAACATACTATTGAGAATTGGGAAGGTGGATACAAATGGAGCGAAGAGTGAAACTGCAACAAAGGTAGAAATTCCAAACCTTATGATTTCTTAAATTCATTCATCTATTCTGCTATAAATAGTAAGTCCCCACTATACACCTGGTGCTCATCCTGGTGGCTATGTAGTGACATAGCCCTCCCACTGGATGACTAACTCAGGTGCCCAGTCTACTCTGATTGATTGGTGCTTTGTCTTACATTTGATCTAATATTTTTAATATTTCTCCCTAATGTGAGTAATATGACAGAGAGAAAAATGGGCCTTCCCTATACAGGCTTGTAGCCTTTCACAGACAGAAATGCATACAAGCAACTGCCATAGAATATGGGAAAATATAGTGTAATGTATTAAATCAAAACTAAAGCAAACAATGATGACAAGAAAATAAACAGGGCAAGTCAGAGAGAGAGACACACAAAGACATCTGAACTTGATGCTAACTGAGTTTTAAACAGGAAAATGACAGTAAGTTGCCTTGTGTGTTAGAAACATGAAATGTTTGGCTGAGTCCTAGATCATCTCTTGCTGCCCCCATCTGGTCAAGTTCAACCTCACTCAGGAATCTTCTGCACACCTGTGCTGGTTCAAAGCAATGGTTAATGGAGCTGGAACACCTAAGCTTCAACCCTGACTTATTACTGGTAGCTGTCCTACTGCAGGCAAGAAATGGGAGCTTCTCTGTCCCTCCGTTTGCACTGCTGTACAATGGGGTAGGCATACACATACTCTCTGGGTAGCTGTACAGAAGAAAAGGTCATTCAAGCACACAATACAGCACTTAAAATTGTAAACTGTCTAGAACACATATACCCTCACTGGGTGCTTTACATAGAGTTTTCCTCACTGCGTAAGGGACAGGTCATTGTTATCGCTTCACCAAAGTCAGTCATCACCTCTCACGACACCTTTCACAGTATCAGACATGAAAGCTGATTCTTAGACCTGATAGTGAAATTTTTTTCTCCATTTCCCTATTGTGATTGCATTTGATAATCGCCAGTAATTTCACTTTCCCCTTTCCTTTTTGGATGTGAGCATGAACATGAATTAGGAAGTTTAAGTTAAGGGTGTGGTTTAAATTAACTTTCTGGACTGGATATCAATATGTCATCTCCTAAGCAATGGGGGCTCTCTGCATAGACAGAAACAGTTTGTGACATCAGCTCCTATGTATCTAAATCAATGGGCATGAGAGCCAGATTGCTGTAAAGTGCTCTAAAGAATTTCAGGCCACTAAAGTAAGAGCACAGGCTGCTGAGCCTCACCAGGATGCTGGCTTCTCTGACCCACAGTGTTATGCAGTTCTGCAGAATAGAAGGCAAACCATGACCTAGCTGCTCTAAACCCTGCCAAATTCATTGAAATAAGTACTTAAATAAATAAATATTTGTCTGAATTACTCTTTTGTCATTGCTGAGACAAATACCTGACACCCAAAATGAAGGAAGGAAAGGTTTATTTAGCTCACAGTTAACAGGAGGTTTCAGTCCATACTCCACTGGCTTCAAGGCAGAGCAGCACACGGCAGAGAGCAACCTTTCATGGTGACAGCAAAGAGTACAGAGCTAAAGGAATGGTCACAGCTCAGGTAGCTCACTAGTCTCTCTCCCCTCCTTAATTATAATGCAGATTACCTTCCTCAGGGCAGGTATAGCATCTACTTCCACAATAATCAATCAAAACTCCAGAAACTGCCCCAGAACTGTGTGAGGCTTTGGGGTGGTGGAGACACCTATACACAAACCATGAACACTATTTCAGCAAAGGTTAGAGATTACATGTCCATGAAACTAGGAAAACTTATGTGGGAAAGGGCTGTGTGCAGCTCCCATATCTTCCTGTTTGGCCCAGGTGAAACGTGAAGACAGGAGTCAGGTGTCAGGTACTTGGTAAAAGGTCTCAGTGGAATCAGTATCCCTGAGTCACTGGCTGAACGTGAAGAACTTGGGGACACTCTATTCTACATCCCACAGGCCAGAAGACACGGTTTCCATTGCACACATTTCAGCAGGTGTGGACTCACTAAGTCCTGTAGAATAAGAGCTTTCTTTAGAATGCGTGGTCCAAGCAAGCTGGCCCAGCTGGCACCTCAGCCCATTTGTCTGGCCCTGGGATAAAAAAGCATGGCACCTCAGTAATCTTTCCAAATTTGAGTCCCATAAAAATGTAGAAATTTCTTTAAAATTTTTTAAAATATTTATTTATTTATTTGGGACAGGATCTCACTGCACAGCTCCGACTCATAGTGACCTCCCCATCTCAGCCTCCCCAGTGCTGGGATTACAGACATGCGCCACTATGCCTGGTTTGGTGGTCCATGTCCGGGATTTCTGGACTGGATTGGCATGTGGTACCAGGTGCAAAGCCAGGCCCTTGTGCTTGCCAGGCTGGCACTTAGACTGCTGAGCTATCTCCTCAATTCCTCGAAAGGCAGAAATTTCTGATTCTGTTTTGCTTTCTGTGATTTCAGGTCAACTATATTCTGTTGGTCTTTGTCTCTCTGCCTAGTCCTTCAGGTTGGGAGCTTTTCTTACCTGTTTGTTTTGTATTTTGCCTTTGTTATGGACATGGTTGCTTGGACTCCTCTTTTTTCCCTTTTCATGAAATGAGTTGAGGGCTGACTTAATTCTGAATCAAAGGTAACATTCTGTGCACAGCGGTGTTCAGCCAGGATCATAGAAGATTAGCTCAGCTTAATGCAGTGAACCCAAATTTATGATGCAATGAAAACTTCAGGTTCCAGGTCCTTACTTTGAGACAATCTCTGAAGCCTGTGAAAATCAAGTCGTAGTTCTGATTACAGAAACTGCTAACACTATCTCAGTCTCAGCATTCTCTTTTCTCAAATCTGCATTAAACATTTAGCCTGAAGTGATTGTTTGCCTTTCTTGCCACTGTTTCAAGAATCAGTCTGGTTCCTTGAGGAGATTCAGACAGTAATAACCCCAGATTTTTAGAGGATTCAATGACATATTCTTTAATTATTCAGCATATTCTGAAGTCTTAACATAAAAGACAATGTGATCGGCTTAAATATTTAGGCTCTGGAGGCCGACAGATATGTGTTCTATATCAACCATTCCATTGAAATTTTGAACAAGTTATTCTGAAATCTTTTAGATTTAAAAATTTAAACACTTGTGGAATGCAATATGCATCTCAGAATGAGCAACACGGTGTAATGAGCTAAAGACATTACGTTAGAGGGGCATGTGCATGCCAGGCCTTATAGCAGCACAGTCCTGGAAGCAGTCAGTATCAATACCATTCTACAACAGAATGGATAAAAAATGTGGTATTTATGCATAATGAAATAGTTTTTAGCTACAAAAAGGGAACAACTAGAAAATGAACGTATCTGGAAAATATAATATTGGATGAAATAAGTCAGATATACAAACTTAAGTACTGTATGGCAGCTCTTATTTGAGCAGGGCAAAATGCAAGCAAAAACCAAACTGAAGGATTGATAGAAGGAAAGGAGAGACTAGATCTCTTGCTAATGGGGAGGTGTCCAGGTAAGCATGAGGGAAGAGTGGGAGAGGAAAGAGTGGCATAGGAGGAGAAGTAAGAAAACTTAAAACATATCACCTACAAGCACCAAACACCGACAGTAAGGGTAAGCAGTGTATGCTATAAACATTAGGTAAGAAGAACTACTGTTATTAGCAGAGACTAACAGTAACAAGAAGGATGAAAATGGAGAAAGAGGATTTAAAAATAGAGGGAGGTGAGTGGGAAAAGGAAAGGGATTAAAAAGCTGTGTTTTGTACTTGTACCTACTCCCTAGGATAAACATAAACGTCAGAAACTACAAACATATACTAATAAAATAAACTTTGATTGAAATTGGAGAAGTAACACTGCTAATAGAAAGCACATAATGCTGCAATTAACAAGCACTTCAGCAAGGTTCACGGTCTGCTTTCCCTTTCAGGAAAGCCTGAAATTGCAGCTTAGAAGCATGCAATGTGCTCTGGCTGAGAAGTCTAATGTACCTGGGCATGAAACAGGCCTCTGCGTGAATTTTATGACATCTCTAAGTCTTAGCCTGCCCTTTTATACAACAGAGTCAATCACACCCGCACATGGGACCTTTGCGAAGGTAAATGAAATTATTTAAATTAAGCATCTTGCTCAGCTTCTGGCACCAAATAGACAATGAGTAAAAAAGGTTTTAACAATACTACTACTACTACTACTAATAATAATAATAACAATAATAATAATCTTAACAAATTGATTCAGTATTCTAACTTGTTTGTATTATAATTAGTGGGGTTTTTTGAGGAACTGGGGTTTGAATTCAGGCCTTTGAGTTTGCCAGGCTAGTGATTATTCTACTGAGCTATCTCCCCAACCCTTAGTTGGTGTTCTTAATGAATGATTAATGTAGAACTAATTACCATCACAGCAATTGACAACTGGGCTCCTACAGTGTGCTGGACACTCTTTGAAACATTGCATTGTTTCAACTTGGCAATTCTCTTGAGTTTGTTTCTACTGTATGCTCAACTTCTACAGCTTCAGGAAACTGAGATCAATTTCTCTGAAGCCTGTGAGGGACAGAGGGAGATTTGAAGTTAAAATGTTAACTTCACAGTCTGCGATCATAACCACATCTTTCCACGCTACGCTGCAGTTCCCCTTATTCTGTTTACTGAAGCAATTGTAGAGCTTGTCCTCTACATCTGTAACTGTTTTTAATAAACCTGATACATATGGTTTTCAGTGTGCTTGTGTTCAAGGTTTTGAGTTCAGCCTGTTTGCCAAACACATGTCTGTTGGTTTTGAGAGCAGGGTTGTTGGGATTAAATGGCTCACATTTAATGTCATTTGTGTTTTCTTAACACTTCATGCTCATGCTGGCAAAGTGCAAATAGTACCCGACACTTTAACTGCCTGATATATACTATTCTTTTATGAGGTAAGCACAATCTTTCAGCACATTCAGTGTGAACGATTGTCTTCCAAAATGGCTATGACATAGGATCAAATTCAAAATTTCATGGCGAACAATTCAGGGTCAGTAAAATTGAGTTGCATGTCAATATTTAAATGAATCCTAAGGGAAGTTTGATTTATGAGTGGGAGCCTGGAATGAGAAAATGTCCTTTATAAGCATTAGGCTTATTAAAAATACTGCAGAGCAATAATTATTATGCTCCATGCTTAACAAAATGACTGTATTATGACTTCTGTGCTTATCATATCTTCTCTTTTAATTCCTTTTGGTCTGAGGTTAGCATTAACATTTCTCTTTGCAACTCACCACATGAAGGTTCCTATCTCTAGAACTTTCCATTGACTGTAGTACTATCCACCAGTTCTCCCTCCTCAGCCTTATTTGTTTTCTTCTATGATATACAATTTCTATTTGTTGAAATATGGAGATGCTCCTGGTACTCTGAAAGACATGAAGAGAAACAAAGCTTTTATCAGTCCCTTAGGTTTTCTATAATATTTTTTGCAGTATCAGGGATTGAATTCAGGACCCTGTGCTTGCTAGGCAAACACTAATTCTCCAGAACTATCTCCCTGGCCCCCAGGTTTTCTATAATATAATTGGCGTATTGTGTGGTGAAATTAGAGAAGCATGCACAAGGCCAGAAACAGCCATAGGAAGAAAACATTTAGCTGTATGGAGGGAATATAGAGTGGAGGGATCCAAGATAAGCTGGCCTTTGAGTGACATACTAATATATACATAGAAATGTCATTTACACCAAATGGATAAGAACATCCTAGGTAAAAGAAGCAGCATACACATAAAAGTGTGAAACAGTGCCTCATGTGTAGGGTCATGAAAAGTTTCTCATGTTTGCAAGCTACAGATGGAATCTCAGAGATTGAAGTGTTTAAAAAGTTTATTAGAATGATTTCTCTATGTTTATGAAAAAGTCTTCAAATCATTAATTTTTTTAATGCATGGGTCTACAAAAATGTTTACTATGTGTCTATCTTTTGCGAGAAGTATTATGTAGATAATACTAATCATGATAATGTGAAATCTAATATTTTGATTTTTATGAGGCCAGCATTTCTCTGACAGCAAAATAAAAGATCTATACGAAATCTAAAGACCAATACTCTTGTGAATGCTACTGCAAAAAAAAAAAAAAAACCCTCAACAAAGCAGATGCATTCAACAATATATTAAAAATATTTTCTGGGACAACAAATCAGTAATAAAAGTGAAATAAAAATGAAACTTCGAAATAACCTTGTTCCTCTTTCTATAACTAGTGATATTTTATTGGAGCAACCTTAACTGTTATTCATGTTTGAAATTTTTTAAGGCATAGACATATACTATCAAAGTTACAAAACCTTAGAAATTTGTGTATTTGTATTATGAAATCGATGTGAAAATCTTCCAAGTGTGACACGCTGTCATCTTTCCTAAGGGTAACCAATACCCAATTAGTTGATTTCACTTGAGGACTTTGTTCTGAAGAGGCAAGACTCCCCAGTATTGAAGCAGATTAACGTGACAATTATGTAGAGTTCAACCATACATCACAAAAGTCATGAGCCACTGAGATTATAACCAATTTTCTCACAAAGGAACACTGAAAAATTTCTTTAGTGTCATCTGTTGCTTTTTCTAAGAATTGTTAAGAAGTAACTACAAACTTTCTGTAGCCCATAGAATTTTACTGAGTGATAAGAAATTATCTTCACTTTTCTTCTCTGCTTACGTCTTAACCGAAAATGTAGTGTATGTGCAGTTGCATCTTCCTTTTGCTATCCTTGCATGCACTGTATTTTGACCTTATACTGTACCGTAATAGCCAAATAGAGGACTTTATTTGGTGACCCGAGGAACAGAGCCAAGTCTGTAACGTAGAGCAGCAATACTCTACATGACAGGTGTCTTTCCTTTCAACAGAAATCATGGGTGTAACTGATAGCCTAGAGCTAAATTGAAAACATGTTAAACATATACAAACCTACTGAGCTGAAGCTTTATAAATACTGTTATATTATTACGAGTTTTGTATCATCTTTTTAGGATTTACAATTAAATGCTTTGGACAATAATTAGTATGTGATGGGCCAGTCAAATAGCTCAGTGAATTGAAGAGCCTGCTTCAGCAGACCCAGGGAGTTTGAGTCCAAGGCCTGCTGTGCTGCTCCCATTCCCCCCCCACCAGGGCACATTGAGATGGTGATTGAGACTGGGTATGGTGGCCCATGCCTGTAATCCCAGCACTTGGAAGGCTGTAAACAGGAGATCGCTACAAGTCTAATATACACAGTGAGACCCTGTACACCTCTGTTCACCCTGTCCTAAATAAAAAAAAAAAAAAAAAAAACTTAGCGTATGAGAAAAAGTTTGACAATTAAAATAATACTAATAATACTAATAATAATTCATTTTCTCATATTTTGCCTGGTTAACAAAAAGGTGCCAAAAGTTTCCAAGTGATATCAATGCGGTCCTGGATAAGGGAGGATAGGCTGGATCTAGACAGATTCCTGAATCTAGTGAAAGATGGAAGATAAAGAAATAGAAAGCTAATTAGAGAGATCCAAGGAGCGGAGTGATCAGAATGCAGATCCTGGAAAGGGAGACTATGGTAAGCCTGAACTTCATAATGTTAAGACCAGTAATGGTGGGTGGGTGAGGTTAGAGCAAGTCTCCACAAGCTGGCACTGATGGGTGGAAGACGAGCCAGCAGGCTTGAGATTTCCATCATTCAGGTGATTGGTTTTAAAGCAGACTGGACAGAGGCTGGCATTGAGGCAGGGATGCAGACCTGAGGTCTTCAGGATCAACAGCACCAGGGCTGAACTCAGAGACACTTACACAAGGCCTTGTATAAGGCTATACATGTTGAATACACTTGTCCTCTTCTCCCAGCTGCCATAAACAGTCATTCTGACTTGGACACACCAGTGAGGAGGGTTCAGTGGCATTTAGAAGACTGGAAAATAAGAGACAGATGGGCCAAATATGAGCTCATAACCCTGGGTAGCACTGCTAATCAAAAAGCACTCTTTTAAAGATCATGCCTTTCATTAAAGATGTAAATTAAGAAAAAAAAAAAAACAGAAATTTTGTCAAAGTTTGAGAGTTCAAAACCAAAATGTACCACTAAACTTTTTCTCCTGGTTAGCAGGCTAGCACACTCAGTTCAGAGAGAAAGCAGGAAGCTAAATAGTTTGACTTCTGTCTGTGCTTCTCATTTCAACAGAATTTCTTTGCATCTGGGAATTATTTCATTTTTATTGCTGCTTTTCCCCACAAAAACAGAATGAAAATGAAAATCCCAACATCTATGCTTCTGTCTACAAACTGAAGTTTAGTTTTTAGTGTGTTACTTCAAATATCAATTTCTTTTCAAATAGGACAGTATTTTTTCCAAGTTATTGAAAGTTGTGAATTTTAACCTTAAGGGGAAGTGGGAAGACTGTTGTGTGTTAGGCAAAGACAGCCTGCTGGATCACAGAGGACGGCAGCCATAGACTTCTGGGAACTGAAGGCGAGGAGGCAACTATGACCTATCTTTGTAAATTTGTTACAAAGTTCAAACTTTTTAGATTAAAATATTTGGTAATTAGAAAGATATGGTGATTATCACTAGCTAGACTCTAGAAGTATGACAAGGTTAAGAAATAATCTAGTCCAGAGACCATCACTGCTGTTGTGAGTGCTGCATTCTTTTCATGAGTAAAGGGTTAGTTCCTGCAATGAAAGGCAATGGTAGCATTTTAAAATACAGAATAAAAAGATTTATATCAATAAAAGATCACATTTTTTTAATCAGGAGACACAGACACACTTATAGTATTCTGGGTCACATAACATTCAGAAATGGAGAGAATAATCTTCTCTAATAATTAGGCAACAGACTGTTTAAACTTAGGCAGCCTTCAAAACGGAAGACTGAGAACTCTTGGTGACAAGCAGGAGTTCTACAGCCTGGCCATGGCAGAGATTCAGCTCTGTACAGTCATTTTTAACCTTTTCATTGTTCATTATCTTGTATCCGACAATGGGACTCAATTTGTAGATATTTATGTATTTTCCTAATGCAGTGACACCCCAAACACTGTCATTTCCGATGTCATTTGAAATCCCAAGCCTTGAGTTCTTTCACAGGAACAATAGAAATAAACAACCATTTTAGATCTTTCCCCATTTCCTTAACAGATACATTTCACTTTTTCAGTGTTGAGCCCTCCTTATGAATTCTGGTTTAATTTCCTGGTTGTCTTACTCATTCTAAGCATATCATAAAGTAGTGGCAGAGGAAGACTGCAATGTTTGGTAGCTGCCTAACCAGAAGAGAAAGAAAGTTCAACTTGCTACTTTAAATTCAACACACACACACACACACACACACACACACACACACACTTAACTTTTCTTTGAGTAACGTGAAGTTTGAAGTTCTTAAACTGGAAAAATATTCTTCTACTCTCTAGAATATTTGAAAATATGCAACCAACATGAGATTTCCAAATTTTCTTTTCGAGTCCATAACTGCACAATATTTGCTAAGCCACTGAGCTCACATTTCTAGGGGAACAATGTTATTGTCAGAGCTTCAGTGTGGAAGCCCTCCGGGCTCAACACTCCTCCCCAAATGCCAATCAAGGAGACAAGCAGTAGTAAAAGGTAGGAGCAGAGCTTAAGTCAGTGTAGCTTGGAGGACAGATAAAAAGGCTCAAGGTCCACACATGAGGGGTTGACACAACCCTTGAGGTTTTATAGAAAAGAGGAACCAAAAGCAAGCCTGTGGTTTGCATGGCTGGTAACCAAGGTAACTGGCCAACTCATGGTCTGGCCGATCAGTATCTCAGGACTGATTCTGCGATGCTGTCAGACAGATATCATTGCTTGAGGCTTCAACATATTCCCCATTATGAGACACACACCTCCTGTTCAGGGAGGCAGGTTCCCATCATGGGATAATTGTGCCTGCTTGTCAGGGGAGACCTCATCATGGGGTGGTCTAGGAAGCTTTGCTTCTTAAATTTTTTAATGCAAGGTGATTACAGATTCAGGACAATGACTAGAGACTTGTGGGCTTCACTTCCAGGGATCCAGGATTGTGTTTTATAAAAACTAGCAATTGGATGCCCTATAAATCCTGTAAAATGCCTTAGTAATTCTTATGTGTGTCCTCCACCTTGAAGGGGAATAAGACAGGTTAGGCAAACTTAGGTTTAATAACGTTGTCTTACAAAATTTTAGACAGACCCCCTTCATGTGATTAACATGCCTTCATGCAGAGCTGAGCAGGGATCTGACCCAAAGATTTAAGATAATAAAAGATATAGAAAGTGGGCAGAGATGACAAATTTTATTCTGCTTTTAGTTACCCACTGGGCATCTGCAGGTCCAGCCTTTAAGTCCCTATTGCACCATCTTTAGCTGTGAGACATGAGGAGCAGACAGTTGCAAGAGGTTTCCAGATCACCCATATAGGTATAGTAGGTTATGGCTTCTGTCCAGAGAGACTAGTTAAATGATTATATATTGCTAAAAATCTCTATCACTCAGGGAAAAATTCAGATGCCTTTTTTCTTGTCACTGTTATAATTCTTTTATTCCCAAGTGAATTGTCAAAGATGCATTATAAAATTAATAAAATGCACAAGATGATAGACTTCTCTAAAGTGGCATTGTTTTAATGAAGCAAGAAATGTGTGAATTTTCAAAAAAAAGTTTAAAATCACTTTTGTTAGTGTTTGCTTCATATATACATCTTTAAAATCTGTTCTTTTAATAAATGACATTAAATAAAAATATTTCACGCATTTATAGCATGAGGAACTTCCTTTTTCTCATATTTTCATTAATTTATGTACAGATCCTACCACAAAGACATCTCTATTAGGTGAAACTACAAGAACTCAGGGGCATGGGTAGCTGCACATTTTGACTGCCTTGTTTGCTTAACAATTATTTCTTATCAAACTTTTCTTAGAGAAGTGCTTTTTATCAGTAACTGTACTTGAGTTGGTATATTGAAAAAATATTTTAAATGTTGTATTTAAACTGACAATGTTGGCAAGCCCAGAAAGAAACAATGCAGCTAAGAGCAAACAGATGTCTGCATCCGGGTAGCAAGTTACTCTCCAGAGGCAAATAAAATAGATAATAACCCCAAGTTGCCAGAACTTGACATGGTGAGCCAAAACTATCAGTAGGTAGAGAAATAAATTTATAAAAGTCAGAAAATACCTTTGGAATGTGATTTGAACTCTCAGTGCCTGTCGTGATCTCATCCAGATCATCGCTGGCATGCTCTAGATGGAAAGTTCTCACAGCGGATGCGGGCTAACAATTGAGTTCACCTTCTGAATCATGCTTCTTTGGTAAATGGCTTCTGTTCATCTAGTTTATCATAAGTATTGTCTTGGTGATTTGCCGAACACTTTTTGTTAGAATTTTGTAGTGCTTAAGAGGCAGTGTGTCTTTTTGAAAAGAGTTATATTTCAGGAGTGCTGAAACGGCTCCCCTTGTTGTGGGCTTTGGGCTTAGCACCAAACTGAAGCATGGCTGTATTTATTTTCTCATCAGCAAAGTTCATACATTTGTCCATGAAGACACATTCTCTGCATCTTTCAGAGCCAACAGTCAATTTATCCTATAGGTTAAATACATGATGAGGCACACAGCTTTGCTGAAAGCAATTAGATACTGTAAATATGGTTCTTACACATTAGTACCATGTATCGTGAACTAGAGAAGCACATAAGTTCCTAAACCTAGGGAGTACTACCTCAGGAGGGAAGATTGAAAATGTACATATAGCACTGACATTTTAGATCTATGATTTTTATTTAAATTCTTTTGCTCAATGAAAGGTAGTCAAATTAAAAGGGAATGCCATAATTCAAACATTGGAAAACCTTATGAGAAAACTCGGTTCTTATTCTTCTTGTCAAGAATGGTATTTTTCCCATTCTGTCTCTCATTCAGAGACATAGATGTTTTCTTTTATTTTTGTTATACATTGTTTCATCTTCAAATTCACTCATTCATGTATTCATCCATATTTCCCCTCTTATATATAAATAACACAGGGAAATACTAATATGGGCCATGAAAATATCAAGTTGAAAAGAGAAATGCACATGTCTTTAAAGCCAAAATAATGAATAAAAATTGTATACAGTAAGTGATACAGACAACCACCTTGAAAAGAAGAAAAAACAATGATTCATTCAAGATATAAATGAATGACTCAGGATTCCAGAGAATCAAGTGGTTGAGTCATCAAAGAGGTAGGAGGGAGTAGACAGGAAAAGGAAAATTCTGAATGAGAATATATGTTTGGTGTGGAGGGTAGAGTTTGTAGACATGTTTTCTTGGTTATGTGGTGTATATTCTTATACATTTTATTTTCTAAATTTTTAAATGTGAGAACAAAGTAGTATTAATTGAGGAAAAATAAAAATGATACATAATTTCACTAAACAGAATAATATGAATTTCACAGTATTTGTTGCATTGCATAGTGCTATCTTCAAACTAGTGGTTCATACTACCAGATATATGCCTGCAAAATTTGAAGAAAAAAGAAAATACTATAAGAAAGTAAGAAGAAAAAAAGGAAAAAGAATTGAAAAAAGAAGACAAAACAAATTAAAGATTAAGTGTTCCTTTCCATAGACCAGCAGAAATCTACAGTACATTTCACATGCGTAATCTCTTTCTACCACTCCCTGTCCTGTCCTTCTCCTCAGCTCAGTAATTGCTTCCTTGTGAGTAGGTTCATATCCTTTTACCAGCATCTACTGCAACCATCAAATGCTATTTTCTCTTTCAGGTTCTCACACTAAGGAGACAATACAATGTTTGCACATGAGGGTCTGATTTATTTCACTTAAGAGCATGTTCTCTAGTTGTGTCCATTTCCTGACAACAGACTCAAATTTACCCTGTTTTATAGCTGAACAATACTCCATTGTGTAAAAGTACCACATTTTCTTTATCCATTCCTCAGTTGATGGTCATTTGGGTTGCTTCCAAGATTTAGCTATGACAAATTGCACTGCCATAAACATGGGTACAAATATATCACTGTGGTATGTATTCCATTCTTCTGGAAAAATATCCAGAAGGGGAATGGCTGGCTTGAATGGGACCTCTAATCCTAGCTAATTGAGAAGTCTCCACACTGGTTTCCATAGTGGTTGTACCAGTCTACGCTGCCACCAACGGTGGGTGGGGGTTCCTTTTTCCCTGAAGCCCCTCCAGAATTTGTTATTGGTTGACTTCTTGATGATAGCTATTATTTCTGAAGTGAGATGAAATCTCGGGGTTCTTTCAATTTGTATTTCTTAAATGAACAATGATTCTAACATTTTTTCATATACTTACTTGCCATCTATATTTCTTCCCCTGAGAAATGTGCATTTATCTCAGCTGTCCATTTTTGGATTGGGTATTTGAATTTTAGGGGCCTGATTTTGAAAAATTCTTTATATGTTCTAGATAGAAGGCCTTTTGTCAGAGGGACAGTTGGGTACAATTTTTTCACAATTTGTGTGTTTGTTTTCCTTTTTTGTAATGAATTGTGGAGTGAAGAAACTGTTAAAAAGGATAAGAACCTAGTTGTGGATTCTTTGAAGTATTTCCATGCAATCTGGTTTTTGTTCATGAAATCTCTACATACCCCTATACATTTAAGATTTGTACCTACATTTTCCTCCAGAAGATTGAATATTTCTATTTTAATGTTTGAATTTCTGATCCATTTTGACTGCAGTTTAGGGCATGGTGATAGCCATGCATCTAATTTTAGCCTTCACATATGAAAAGACAGTTTTCCACCACCGTTTATGAAAAGAGGATTTTTTTTTCCAGTGAACATTTTCGGCTCCTTTGTCAAACAGTAGATGCCTAAGAGTGCTTATAATTGTGTCTGTATGTTCTAATGTTTGCCACTGATCCTCAGGTCTGTCTTATGCCAGTACCATGTTGATTTTATCATGGTAGCATTATAGTATAATGTTACGTCAGGGATTATGGTGTCTCCTGTCTTTCCTTCGTTGCCCAGGATTTATTTTGATATACTGGGTCTCTTCTAGTTCCAGATGAATTTTGGGAATGTTTTCTTTAGCTCTGTGAGGTATACTAATGACATTTTAATCAGGATTGCACTAAATCTGTATAACAACTTTGAGAGTACTGACATTTTCACAATGTTCATTCTTCCTACCCAGAAGCAAGGAATATCTTCCCATTTTCTAAAACGCTCTTTAACTTCTTTTCCCAGCATACTATAATTTTCAGTGTATAAATCTTGTCCTTCCTTTGTGAGATTGATTGCTAGGTATTTCATTTTGGGATGTTATTATGAAAGGAATGGATTCCACAATTTCTGTCAGTGACTTTGTTGATTAGGTACAAAAATGCTCATGATTTTTTAGTGTTGACTTTGTATCCTGCTGTGTTGTTGAATTTTGTGATTAAATCTGCAAGTCTCTTGGTGAAGTTTTTGGTTTTTCTATATAGAGTATCATGTCATTTTTAAATAATGATAATTTCACTTCTTTTTGAATCATTATTTCTTTTATTTTTCCCTCCTGTATAATTTCTCTGGCTAATATTTCCAGAACTATATTGAATAGGTGTGTATACAACCTTATCTTGTTCTTGATTGTTAAAGTGTAGGCTTTCAGTTTTTGCCCATCTAGTATGATGTTAGCTGTTGGGTTCTCACAGATGGCTTTTATCAGGTTAAGATATAAATCATATATTCTGATTTTCTGTAGGGTTTTTATTATGAATGAGGGTTGGACTTTGTCAAAAGCTTTCTATGCATCTACTGAGATGATCATGTGGTTTTATCTTTGGCTCTATTGATGTGGTGTATTGCACTTATGGATTTGTGTATGTTGAAGCATCTCTGCATTCCTGGGATAAACCCTACTTGGCTGTGATGCATAATCTTTATGATTTGCTGCATTCTGTTTGCTAGTATTTTGCTAAGGATTTTTCCATCTATGTTAGAGAGATTTGTCTATAGTATTCTTTTTTAACTGGATCTTTCTCTGTTTTTTATCCAAGAATAAGTTTGGGGGAATTGCTTCCCTTTCAGTTTCATAGAGAGCTTGAGAAAAGTTGGCATTAAATCTTCTCTAAACTTCTTGTAGAATAATTCTGTGAATCCATCAAGACCTGGGTTTTTATTTGTTGCTAGATATTTTTATTAAATTTTCAATTTTATTTCTTGTTATTGTGTTATTCAGTGTTTATATATCTTCTTGATTCAGCTTAAGCATTTTATATGTATCTAGAAAATGCCCATTTGTTCTGTGTTTACCATCCATACACATTCTTCTCAGCTGCACATGGGACATTTTCCAAAATAGACTGTATACTATCACACACAGCACACTTGAGTAAGTGCAAAGGAACTGAAATTATACATGCATACTATGTAACCATGTGCAGTTGAAACTGGAAATTATTGCATAGTGCAATGAGACTAAAGATTTTGGAAGTAGGTATTGATGATCTTCTGAATTTCTATAGGGTGTGTAGTGATTTTGCCTGGTCATGCCTTATTGCATAAATTAGAGGGGATTTTTTCCCTTTTTTTGATAAGGTTGGCTATGAGTTCATAAATTTTATTTACTCTTTCAAAGAACCAACTCTCATTCATTTATTCTTTGTATTGTTTTCTTTGGCTCCAGTGTATTAATTTTTGCTCTAATATTCATAATTTCCTGTCTTCCTTGGCTTTGGGCTTGACTTACTCTTCTTTTTCTACAAGCTTGAGGTGTAGCATGGGATAGTTTATTTAGGCTTGTTCTGTTTTCCTAACAGAACAATACTGTGAATTAACAGTATACATTTCCTTCTTATGACAACTTTATTATACTCCAAAAGTTCCAGTAAGTTGTATCTGTATTTTTGTTTGACTGTAAATATTTTTTAATTTATTCTTTAATTTCATCTGTGACCCACTAATCACAGATGATTTAGGAGATTGCTATTTAATTTCCATGTGTTCATTGTGTTTTTATAGTTTCTTTTGTCAATGATTTCCAGTTTCATTGCACTATGGTCGCATATGATATAATTTCAGTTCCTTTGCATTTACTCAAGCATGCTGTGTGTGATAGTATACGGTCTATTTTGGAAAATGTCCCATGTGCAGCTGAGAAGAATGTGTATTCTGTCATTGATGAGTGAAACACTCTGTAAGGTCTACTAAGTAATTTATTCAGAAGTTTGATTTAGTTCTGTTATTTTTTTGCTGATTTTTTTTGCCTAGGTCATCTCTTTGTGACTGTGCTGTGTTAAAGTCCTCCATTATCAGGGTATTATTGCTCATTTGATTTTTCATGTCTGTTAAAATTTTTCTTATGTAGGGGGGTGCTCTTACATAGGGTGCATATGTATTTATAATTGTTATCCCTTCCTCTTACAGTTTTCCCCTAACAAGTATATAGTGACTTTATCTCTGAATCATTTTTGCTTTGAAGTTGATATTGTTAGCAATCAGAATAGCTACCTCCACTTTTTTGTGTGTGTTTCTGTTGCATCCAGTGATTTTCTTTTGAGTTAAATGTATTTGAATTTTCTTTTGAGTTAAATGTGTTTCTTGCAGACAGCACACAGTTGGATTTTGCTTCTTAATGCTCGCTGCTAGTGCCTTTCTTTTGATTGGTGAACTGAGGCCGTTTACATTGATGGTTGCAACTGATATATATTGGCTTACCTTCATCATTTTATTATTCTGCTATGGGTTCCATGCTTTATCTCTCTTTTTAATTTTTTGCTCTGTTTGGTAGTTCCTTTCTGCTGTTGTTCTTGAAGCTGTGGTTGTTTCTGTCTCTTTCTAGAATATCTGTCAGTACTCTTCATTGGGTTAGTTTGGTGGTCATGATTTTCTTCAGTTTTGTCATGGAAGAATCTTACCTTGCCATTGAATTTGATAGTTTTGCAAGGTACATCAATTTAGGTTGGAAGTTATGTTCTTTCAGGACCTAAAATAGTTTATTCTAAATTCTTCTTGATTTGATGGTTTGTGTTGAGACATATATTGTGATTCTGATGAGCTTTCCACTGTAGGTGACCTATTTCTTCTCTCTAGCAGCGTTTAGTATTCTATTCTTTTGTTGAATCGCTGGGATTTTATTATGTGTGCACATGTAGATTTATTTTGTTATGGCCATTTGAGTTTTATGTGCTCACTTAGGTATATGTCAGTTTCTTGTGTTTGCGATTTTTCTGCAATTGCTTCTGCAAATAGTCTTTTTATGTCATTTGTGCTGACTCCTGCTGTTTTATTAACACCTATTATTCTTATACTGATTTTTATTGCATTGTCTTGTAGTTGATAAATTATTTCCTGCTTCCTTGTTAGTTTTAAGAGATCTTTCATTTTATGTTTATTAGCTGTAGTGCTGTCTTCAAGGTCTGAAAGTCTATCTTGAGTTTTGCTCAAGCGATTTGCCAGCTTTCAATGGAATTCTTAATTTCTTTTTTTTGACATTTTAAACTATATTTTATTGTTATTTATTAATTATGTATTTTTATTTTTTTATTTCATAGAAGTACAAATATCAATGAGACAGTTTTAAGATACCTTGACAAGACGGATTTAATAAATTAATACATTGCAAACTGTTTTCATAATGTTTTGATATCTTAGAAGGTGCATACATGATATACTTACAGACATTATTATAGTATATGTCTCTTATCAGTAAATTAAGAGAGCACAGCTGTTTACATATCTTATTTTTTATATCTGAATTACATCAAAGATTCAATAATTAATACTTTCTACCTTGTTATTTTCCTAGTGGTTGTCCATAGTACCTGAAGCTGACATAATATTCTGTCCATCCACCATTAGTGCAAATCTTGCCTCTCATAGAATTATGTAGAAGCACAGCGTTATCTATCCCAGCTGTACTGTCCCTACACACACATCATGATTCTTCCTTTCTATACCCCTTCCTTTGTCTACACCTGTCAAACATGGGCACTCCATTATTATTCAACTATTTTAGGTGCCCGAACTCGATGATACAATCTAACACAGCCCAGCATTCCACAACAGTAGTGAGTTGTCTGAAGAAGTTGTCGACCACAGCCATTTACAGCTCAACTTATTATTATGGCCCGTGGTATATACCTTATTTTTATACTTTTCTGATGGATGGTTAAGACCTAGAAAGAGCAAGACCTATATACCAGCACATGTACTTTTTGTTTCTTATGAGGTCAGTGAAGTACCCTCAGGGTTTATCTTGTAGTCCTGTACATTATTCTGTAGATCCTTTGTCTGTGTCATCCATATGGATGAGTCACGGCCAATGCTTGACCAGTTTTCTCTCCATGAGAGCCTGAGAGAAAGTTTTCTCTCCATGTGACTCTCCCCAGGCACACTATACAACTTCGATCTCTTTCCTCAGTTCCTTCATAATCTCCTTGTTCAGAAAATTTGGAGCTCAACTGAGTTTCATGATGTTGCAGTACAGGTTCTCCAATGTCCTGAGTCTCCGCTGACTTTGAAAGGCTAGGACCAAAATGTTGGATGGCCTTGTGGCTCTTCTATTTCTCCAAATTTGATCTATGAACTTAGGATGTTAACCATCCAGAAGAAAAGCTGATTAGTATCCTGCAGCATATGCTGTTCACTTTGCCTTATCTGACTCAATTGTTTTTAGTTGTTGTACATTTCTATTTGTATTACTTCTTTTTGCTTCTTATACTAGGGAGACTATACGATATTTACACATGTGTGTGTGGTTTATTTCACTTATGAGTATATGTTCAAGTGGCATCCACTTCAATGTAAATGCTTCGAACTTATCATTCTTAATAGCTGAGTAATACTCCATTATATAGAAATACCACATCTTTTTCAGCCATTCCTCATGTGATGGACATCTTGGTTGTTTCTAAGATTTTGCTATCACAAATTGTGCTGCTATAAACATAGGTACACACATATCACTATGATACAATGTTTTCAGTTCCTTTGGGAAAATTACCAGTAGGGTGATAGCCGGCTTGAATGGGATTTCCAGTCCTACTCTTTTGAGGAATCTCCATACTGACCTCCACAATGGTTGTACCAGTCTACATTCCCACCAGCAGTGGAGAAGTGTTCCCTTTCCCCACAACCTCTCCAACATTTGTTATTGGTTGATTTCCTTATGATAGCCATTCTTTCTGGAGTGAGATGATATCTCAGTGTTGTTTTTATTTGCATTTCACAGATAACTAGTAATGTGGAGCATTTTTTCATGTATTTATTCACTTCTTTAATTTTGTCCTCTGAGAAGTGTATATCCATCTCAGATGTCCATCTCTGAACTGGGTCTTTAAATCTGAGGGCTCTGTTATATTTTAGTTCTTTATATATTCTAGACAGCAGACCTTTGTCTGATTACTTATTAGTTAGGATTTTTTCAAAAGTTCTGGGTTGTCTTTTCACTCTGTTGATATAGCATAGCGTAGCAGGATACAAAATCAATACTCAAAAGTCAATAGCATTCCTCTACACAGATAACAAGCACACTGAAAGGGAAACAATAGAATCAATACCTTTTACAATAACACCGCGGAAAATGAAATACCTTGGGATTTACTTAACCAAGGAAGTCAAAGATTTTTTCACAGAAAGTTACAATACCCTAAGAAAAGAGATTATAGAGGATTTCAGAAAATGTAAAGATATTCCATGCTCCTGGATAGGAGAACCAGCATCGTAAAGATGGCCATACTCCCAAAATTGCTGTACAGATTTAATGCAATCCCTATCAAACTGCCACCAACATACCTCGCAGACATAGAGAAATCATTCCTAAAATTTATTTGGAATCACAAACGACCTAGAATAGCAAAGGCAATCTTGGCCAATAAAGACAAGGCAGGAGAGATCACAATTCCTGACTTGAAATTATACTACAAAGCCACTGTGATAAAATCAACATAGTATTGGCAACAAAATAGACCTGAGGATCAATGAATAGATTAGAAGGCACAGAAGCATCTATGAACACACTCAGCCATCTGATCTTCAACAAAGGGGTCAATCATACTTACTGGAAGAAAGATAACCTCTTTAACAAATGGTGCTGGAAAACTTGGCTTTCTACGTGCTTGACCCAGCTCTATCACCATGCGCTAAGTTAAAGTCAAAATGGATTAAAGATCTAAACATTAAAACAGAAACACTCAATCTCCTGGAAGAGAAAGTAGGAGGAACTCTTGAAGACATAGGGGTAGGTAAAGAGTTCATAAACAAACATATATTTGCATGGGAAGCACTTTAAAGAATCAACAAGTGGGATCAACTCTTCTTGAGGAGCTTCTGCACATCAAAAGAAATTGTCAACAGAGTGAATTCCTAATTTCTTGCATATCTGTTTGAATCTATTTCATGCATTCTAATTCTTTCCTGTATTGCTCATTCAGTGTTTCCACTGAATTTGTTATTCCTAAAGGCTTTATATTCTAATGGGAGCTGAAGACGAAAGTCAACAAATAATCAAATACATAGTTATTGACCAAGTTGAATAAATTCCATGAGAAGAAATTAAACAGAGAGGCTGACAAAATAGCTCAGCGATCTAAAGCGCCTGCTTTGGCAAGCTTAGGCAAGCTCTCAGGGATTGTGGTTCACTCCCCAGCACCACATGCCGCACCAGCCCCTCCCCTAAGGCCAGTTGAGCTGACCCCCACCCCGCAAAAACAGTCCGTGTTGTGTAGTGACACACTGTAATAAATAAATAAATAAATTTTTAAAAAAGAAAAAAATTAAACAGAATGAAGGTGTTAGGGAAGGCTAAATTACAGAGGAAGGACAAAGAATGGATAGCTGACCCTGACCTAAGAAAGCAAGGGAAAAGCCAGCTGGCTCCCTGAAAGAAGAGCATCTGAGATTGAAGGAATCAGAGCAACAAACACTGAATTGGGAAAGAACATGCACTGGAACAGCAAAGAGTCTGTCTTAGGGAGAGCTTTCAAGGAGGAAAGAGACAGGAGCAGGTCAGGGAATGGGGTTAGCAGGGTGCAAGTAAGCCAATCCCATGGGCAGCATAGTGAAGCAAGGAAGCTGAGCAAGGTTGCTTGCTTGTTTACCAGATGGGTACAGTGCACAACTTGCACAACGTCTTTGAAGCCTACATGCATAAATTAGGGTAACAAAAGTTTCCTTATGGTTATTCTGAAAATTTGATAAGACATTTTGCTCTGAAACCCATAACATTGCTCCCATGCAGAGTATGTTCTAAACAATAAATATCAGTAACTGTTAGTATTGCCACTGGTTATGGATTTCTGCCATTATTAATACTTTTATGTTTCTATCAACCATCAAATCGGATTATGTAATATAGAATTCCCCCTAGTTCAGTTCATTCTGCATTGCATGATCAGATTTCTTTTGTTAAAGTACCGTAAGTCTGGCTGGTCCATCTCTTTGCTGGCCCTCCAAATGTCTCTGAGTTGAACAAACATGAGATACCTCTCCAAGTTTAGTTATTATGCAGTTTGCACTTGCCCTCTTCATCAACGTAGGTCTTACTTACATTTTGAGGCCTGTTTTCTTCTCCAGAAAGACTTCTAAAGTCCATTTAAACTTTGAAGTCAATTTGATTGCATTGATTCATGGTATTCTCAAGTTGTGCTTTAATATAATTAATGCTACTGTTTAAAACATACTAGTTTGGGATATGCAACAGTGTTTAAATGGAAATTTTTCAGATTGAAAGGAGGCTTCTTAGAGGCAGGAAAAACAGTAGTTCTACTTGTAAAAATATTTAGGACTGCTCATATTTTTATAGGTTCCAAAAAATTTTGTGATAGATGAATTTTTATGAGAAGTAAAATGAAAATTAATACTAAACTGTCAAAAAGGGATTGATGAGTTCTCAGAGCACATCCCAGGACAAGATCATAGTATAATATGAAACATTTATTTTAATTTAAAGAAGAGGCATATATGTAACTATCCCTATATCTTTTTTCTGTACATTTGCTCTTTTGGTACTTACTCCAGTGTAATTAAAACAAAATTTTTCATTTTGGCATTTCTTGAATCTATAGAGTAAAAATTCTTTTTAAAGAAATCCAGAAAATTAAAACAAAAATTTCAAGCAGAAATGCTAAGTTTGTCTCATTACACATAATTCTTAGAGTTTGGGTGGGGCCTGGGAGATGGCTCAGCAGAATAAGTGCTTCCCTGGCAAATGTAAGGGCCTGAGGTCAATCCCTGGTTCCACCAAAAAAAAAAAAAAAAAACCAAAAGATGCAGAATTCTTGGAGTTTGGGTCTATTGTGCTGTGTGTCGTATGTGTAATGGTCATTCATGTGCATGTGTATTGTTAGATAAATTATCTCCAAAATAGTCTTATTTCTAAGTTGGAAAATGCCCTTGAAATTTGTGAGCATGTCTGCGTATACAGTTGGCATGCATGTGTGTTTATTGATGTTGATCTGATTACAGGTCTATACCCTCCTAAGGAATGTTAGCCAAAAAGATATGGTTAGGTAACAACTCCCAAGTCATGTTGGGCATATGCAGTTGAGGCAGGTAAGAGGAATTCCAGAAAGACAACAACATGATAAGTTCAAAAAGAAGAAGAAGGATGCTAGCCATGCAATATGTGACAGTCTACATGCACTTCAGTCACACCTAGTTGCTATGGTTATTCAACTACCAGACCAAGAAAGAAAAGTAGAAAAAGGGCATGAGCATTGCAAATCTTGGAGCCTCCCACAGAGTAAGGGCCTGCCACAGACTTCAGTATTGTTGAAATGACCTACTGGAAGATTTTAGCCTTTATAGCATTAAATATTTGACAAAAGAAAATTGTATTTATTTTATAATGAGCTTCTGTGATATACAAAATTTTAATTCAATGAAAAGAACATCACTTTCTCACTTCAACCTTCACTTTCTTTGTTTGCCAAATCTTGCATGACTATATCTGGCAATCCGAGCAACAAATTTGATGATAACAGTATGTAATGCAACAACTATTGTTAATTTCCTATTGTTGAAAATCTATACCATTTTATTGTTTTATGTTGTTTTGTTTTTGTCTTTGTTCTTGATTTTTTTATTTTCTGTTTAAAATAAAATAATAGGGGCCAGGGAGACAGCTCAATAGAATAAGTGCTTGCCTGGCAAGCACAAGGGCCTGAATTCAATTTCCAGTTCAGCCAAAATAAATAAATAAATAATAAAATGATAAAATACATTAAATTTTTAAAATCTGATTTCTTTTGTACAGTTCTAGAAATGTTTAATAGATATGTTGCTTAAAAATATATAAATGACTTAAACAGGTTTATGTATGTGTAAGCTGTATAGATACATATTCTTAAATATTTCCAAATGGGTCCATAGCATTCATATTGTTATATAAATTCACTGAATTACAGAATATGCAAGAGCAGAAATTTGCTGTTTGAAATGAGGAAATTCAATTTTACCCTAGGAAATTCAATATTCTGGCCCCCTATTGTTTGAATACATAATAAATAATCTTACAGTCCCATGTTGCTTTTCTTTCTGTGATATTGCAGAGAGTATTCATGATTCTTTGTATTTGCAAATCTTTTGGCTTGATAGATTCCTAAAAGTCAAATTGCTGACTCATAGTTATTTTTATAGCCTTATTAGCAAATTGCTACCTTTAAACTGTAATATCAGTCTTTACCTTAGCAACCATGGGATATATTTCATAACTGAATGGTTGCACTTATTCATTTTTATATTCACCACAATCCATTATACTCTCTGAGGAGCACAATAACTATATCCATACTTCAATAACTAATTCTCTTACAAATAGCAACTTTTTTATTTCTATGATGTGAAAAGAGTGTCCCATACATCTGACTGGTATCCTCAGTCCTGAACAATGAAATACTAAGACACGCTTTTTTACTCTGTGGCACTGAACAACAACTTGTATTCATACCACCCATCCAGGAAGAGATTCTTATGGTAACCTTTTTCCTTTCAGAATTAATCAGTCCTCCTGGCAGAGCTACAAAATTCAAAGTGGCAGGCTTGCAACACGATCACGTTAAAGAACCTTATATTCATCTTTGTCTTTTGGATGTGACTAGGGGAGAAATTGAATTTCCTCATTTCAAATAGCAAATTTCTGCTATTGCATATTGTGGAATTCCAAAGAGCATCTGTCACACAAAGACAAATATATTTCTAAAAAAAAAAAAAAAAGAAAGAAAAAGAAACATCTGGTACACTTTCAAACAAGCCTTAGGCCAGCTTTGCGCAATGAATCAAAAATGTACTATAGATAGAATGTTATTTCATATTGCTTTTTATTTAATCAGTAAGTGTGGAATGTTTGCATTAAGCATCTCAAAAAGTCAGTTATCCATAAGGAGTTGGAGAAGTTTATAGAGTATTTTTTAATATCTGTTTCTCTAAGAAATAATGATAAAATAAATTTAGGTCATACTAGTCTTATGACGAATAAGTGATCTGTTGGAATGATTTTTGCTTGTGGTGGGATTTTAATATTGGATGACTTTTATTTTCTATCTGTGCCAGTTTATGTTAAATAATAACCTATTTTCCATGAAAAAGTTTTTAATCCAATAACCATTAATATTGATTTACATAAATGCTATAACAGGGTTTGTCATGTAACACACATTTTTAAAATGAAACAACATATGACGACAAGTCAGAGGAATTGGAAAATTATCTATTACAACTCAAGGCACATGCCAGAAGCTAGCTTTAAAAACATCCAAAGCTGTACAAGTCCTCCGCAGGGTAGAAAGCCTTAAGGCATTCATCCTTCAGTCACTCAGCCTTGATAGATGGAATATAGCATGCTGGCTGGCATGTAGGATAAGAGACATTGCAAATAAGGAGTGAATTGTGGCCTCTTTCCAAAATTGAATATTGGGGCAATGTGTCCATTGTACCAGATATTTAAGGTCAGCGAATCTCAGAGAAAAGAAGCTCAGAGATCCAAAGCAGCCAAGAGAACTCACAATCAGAGCTTGGCTTTCCAGTGTCAAATTCAAAGTGCCAAGTGAGAACTGGTTGTGTAGCATCACTTATTCAGCATTTCGAGGACACACAATCATACAGAGTGCTCTTGTACATGAAACTGTTTTTGCACAATTTTTTCTCCACACATTATGTCTCAACTGAAAATAATGTTCATGGAATCATGCCATTGAATTTAGAGGTCACAGAAAACAAAATGAGTACACCTTGAAGTGGGGTGAGCAAGGCAGCTTAGCTTCTTGGAGTTTTCCTAATTTTGTGGCGTAAGATGAGTGTTAGACTCTTGCTGCTAAAAAATTTATCTGGGGTCCCTGAGTGATTCCAGTCACCTGGGCCTGTCCCAGCTGAGATTTTCTGTAGGGCTGTCCTGTCACCTTGGTAGCAGAAGTGTGCTGAACAGTAGCTTGCGTTATGATGCACAAATATCACTTTTGCAGAAATACAAAGCCTTTTCTAATTATTACACAGACCTCTACCTTCTGGTCAGCTTGGGAAGTCCGGTTTCCCACTTCTTCACAAGAAGACCTTGCCTCATGTGCTCCCAGGTGAGCAGAGGAACTGGAGGGGCCTTCCAGCCCCAGCAACCCTCTGCTTGAGTCTGGTGTGGGCTGGACTTGGGAGGCTTTTTGAGGTTGTCTTTGTGGAGTAAGGTAACCAACTGTTGCTTCCTTTAGTTTGCTGAGCTGATAATAAAATAAGATAAGCACCCTCTGCACACCTGGGAGACTGGGCTTGCTCTTTCCCTGGTAGGTCCTGGCTCTAATTTGGGGCGGGTTTTTCTGGTGGGATTATATGTATCTCCTATAATTTCCACAGCTGAGGTTCTGTTACATCTCTGCATCCTCCTTCAGTGCTCAAAGCTTCTGCTTCCACTGCACACGGCAACATCAAGCCCTTCAGCTTTGCAGAGAGACATCAGTATCCTCTCCCTTCCATGTGTCCTCCAGGCATAACTGCATTTGTTCCATTTTTTTCCTTTCTGATGTTACTTAGGTATTCTGGGGTATGTGCTCAAAGTGTTTCTACTTATATGATTTTCCTTCCTTAGTGTTTCTTCTTCAATTTTATAGTATAGTGTGCATTCAGGAAATTTCATATGAAGTGTTCTAAAACCTCATTTTTCCACCATTCCAGGAAAAAAGCAGATGCCTGGTTTGGATTCAAAGTTATTCTACCCTTTATATCTTCAAAGCACAAGCTAGTAAGTAGCCTTAAGCTAAAAACAGCTTAAATCCATGTGACTCTGCTGCTAAATAAAACTACATGCCAGCTACCTCATTAGGGAATCTTGTTATAGTCACTGATTAACATACATTGATAACAGCATAGAAGTGAGCTTTAAAATATGGATGCGTGCAACTTCTGGTTCAAGTTAATAAATACTAGGGCTCCATACAGAATTTTTTCACACGCAACTGTATAAAACTTAGTCCTTTTAAGGGGATTTATATATACATAATTTTTTCAGTGCTTAGAAATGGTAATTTCTTTTATAATATCTAGCAATAGCCCACTTTGTAAGGGGAAGCATACCATCACCAGTGTGCTTGAGCTGACAGGGGCTAAAAACCCTGCTAACCAAAATTACCACCTCTGGGACTTACATACAGAGCTTAAGAGACTGAGTTTTCTGTCTAAAGAATCAACTGAGGCCCAGGCTAAGTCCAGTATTCATTGCACTTCTGTTGTATATAACAAGTGCTGACTCCTTGCCAAGCACTGTGCTAAAGGGAAATAAGAAAACAGCAGAATATGAATAAAACTGTAGCACAGCGTCAGTAGGTAACAGTCCAGCTGGAGAAAACCATTAGAATGAAGTTCTCACAATAAGCATAATGCGCCAGTGGGCACTGACGTGTGAGTGGACAGTTTTCGGAGAAAGAAGGAAAAGAAGTATTTGAGCAAGAAATCACAGCAAGACTAAAATGGAAGAAGAAAAGATCTGATATATTCTATTAAAAAAATTTAACATTATATTGGCTCCTCAGTGTAAGGACTTGTAAGAGCAAGTAAACTCGGAAAGGTACAATAGATACTGTGTAAGACAAAAAAGTGTTGAAATAGAAGGAAGAACTGGGGTGAGGGAAAGGAGAAAAGAAACACTGCAGGAAAGGGAGACGTGTTTGTATATACACAGGATGGCTTGGCTAATGTATCACTGGTTTCTACTGGTCTACTCAAAGGGACTTAATGCTTATTTTTTTTTTCTTTTTGACCAATTTTGCATGCATTTATCTGGTAATCTGGACAACTAATTTAAAGACAACATATGCAATATAAACATCATTTTTTAATTCCTATCTTTTTGTTTAGTGAAATTCTAACTATTTCTAATGTTTGTTACTATTTTTAATTCTCTTTTAAAAAAATAAAAGACAATTATGTATACATATATACATATATAGTACTATATATGCATATAGACATTGCATAGAAACAAATGTATAATGATAAAGCAGCTTTTAAATTCTAAGAAATCCTTTTTACTCCTCCATTTTCTTGAAGAAAATTATTTAAAAATGGCCTTCAGGTGTGTGTGGAACTAAGGTGAATGCAGCTCCATCAGGAGGCTGTACCTAGCACAGTGAAAGTCTTATGTTCCATAGCAAGGACTTTGGGCTCTTTCTTATTTAAGAAAGGAGAGATGATTATGGTGTGGGAAGCAGGACAGTGACACTACAAGGTCTGAATTTCAGAAAGTTACCTCAGAGCATTGAAAGAGATGATTATTTCAAGGTAGGTGGAGATGTAATGGCTAATACCACCCTAATGGAGGAATACACTAAGCTTCCAGAGGACAGAGCAAAGGATTGGAATAGATAATATAGGCTATTGGCTGCTAAGCTTTGAAGTGAGTAAAAGAAATGCAAAAGTAATCTTCAGCAGGGATGAGGCTTGGGAGAAACCTTGTAAACAGGAAGCATCTAATGAGATGAACCGCAACTCAAGTGGGAGAAAGAGCACTCGGAAGTCAAAGTACTTTATATTTTATTTCTTAGATTTCCTAAGGTTAGAGAAGTCAAAGTGTATTATCACACTTGGATCTAGGGCTAGTTCCAGGTTACAGAAGAAAAAGGCATATAAACTGTTACTGAGATAGCAACTTTAGAGGTAGTTTTTTTTTTTGTGTGTGTGTGTGTAACTGGGGATTGAGCTCAGTCCCTTGCACTTTCCAAGGAAATGCTTATTCTACTGAGCCATCTTCCTGGTCCCAGGTAGTTTTTAACAATAGAATTCCTATGATAATTTTGCTATGTAATGGAGCTTGTATCAATTATTCTTCATGCAGAGAATAAGTATTTAATTTAGGTAACTTACAAGCACAATCTATTTAAAGTTTTCAGAGAACAGCAGAGACAACCAGAGTTAATGAGCCAATAGAATCTGAGAAGTAAGCCTGAAACCTCATGCTGTGTCCTCTTAAATTTTTTGCTCATTCCTAAATTGCATGGGACAAGGAGAACAAAGGCACAAAGTGTCATAGCTAAGAGATTTCAGTGGTATCATGGGCCATGGGCTGCTAAGACATAAAAATGGAGTTTAGTCTTACCCACTATTCAGTTGGGAGCCATGGACAGCTCGGTGTACAGTACCTGCCTGGCAAGAGCAAGGTCCTGAGTTTGATTCCCAACAGAAAAAAAAAAATACTGAACTATTCTGTCGTAAACCCAGAAAGAGCCATACTACATTACTGTAGCAAGTAGAAACATTTAAATGACATCCAGGATTTGCAGGAGTGTTTATTTATGTTGACAGGCACTGATTAGAATAATTCCCAAAATATCAGTCCTTGATCTCTGGGGCTTACACGGGGCAAGCAAGCAGGAAGTACAGACACAGAATAGCTTGTCAACTGAGGATTGGTTTATTTATTTTTCTAAGCTTTCTCCATTTTTTTAAGAATATAAAGAAATAGTAGATGGGGGATTGGCTTATAAAATGTGCAACGTAGTGACCAGCTATGCATCATAGTCACCAGCTGTTTCTAAGAGACAGAACCAACCAGAACTGAAACAGGAACTATTTCCTGGGCAACTGCCAAACAGAAGTATACTGGCTGGGGAGAGGGCATTTTATGTTCCAGCATAAATAAAAGCAAATCAAAATGAAGTCATAAAAATTAAAACCCAGCCAAAATTAAGTTTACCTTTCATCGGCTCAAATAGGTCTGCTGCCAGCTAGAGAACTGTATCTGTCATAGATGAGATCCTTCACAGCATCCCCAGGATAACAGCTACTGGCCATGTATGGCTGTGCAATCTGCATAATCAGAGTTAAAATTATTCAAATGGACTTCAACTAGCTCTTTAATTTCTCAGTTAAGCTACCACTTTCAAGTGTTTATTGGTCACCGATGGCAAAGGGATAGCCTACTGCGTAACACATATAAAGAATTTTCCTCTTATTGGAAAATGTTTTCTTGAGTACTCTGTGTTAACACCTGTAGAAGAAACAAACATGCTCTGCAAGGGCAGGTGAGAAGGAAAAAATTGTAAAAGTTCAAAAATGTACTTTTGATTCTGATTCTTTATTACTTTTGTTGCAACTTCATTGAGGAAGAAGCTACATATAATAAATGGTGGTGCTTTAAAATGTACTGAGGGGGCCAGGGAGATGGCTCAGTGGAATAAGTGCTTCCCTGGCAAGCACAAAGGCCTGAGTTTGATCCCCAGTTCTGCCAAAATAAATAAATACATAAATAAATAAATTAATACATAAAATGTAGTGAGGCTTTTGGTTTTATTCAGGTCTAGCAAGGACAACAGATTGGGAAAAGATTTTCATTTAAAAGATAACTGTCACTGGGAATTCCCAAAAGGAGGAATATGCAATGCAAGGCAACACGGGGAAGCACCAGGCTCAGTCATTTTGCAAACATCTATAATAAAATATTAGTATCTGAATACAAAAAAGAACTCCTACAACTCATAATTTTTAGAAAAGAAAAGCAAGAAACAAAAAATGAAATATATTTTAAAAGACACAAAAGAAGGAGGAGTATTTTGTGGGACTGTAACTTGGTACTGAAACCCTGGGTTCCCTTCTCAGTAATGCAAGAATGAAAAAAAAAAAAAACCTTAAAAAAGAGAAAGAGAAAGGACAAGTATAGCTATTTCTCCAAGTAAGCATACAAATGGTCAAGGCACTGTTATGGTTTGCATCTAGATGCCCTCAGAGATTCTTGTACAGATAGGTAGGGATATTGGGAGTGGGGATGGATCTAGGGTGTGTGCAGCTGGGATTAAGGGTGTTTGATTACTAAATTAGTGCACTGATTGGTCTGGCATAGTTCTGAGTGTGGATAATTGGAAGGCCCACGCTGGGTGTGGGTGGCGTAGCCCAGATATCTTTGCATGGATAAAAGGGAGAGCCAGGCTTCTCCTCCCACTTGCTTGCTACTTCACTGCTTTGCTGCTTTCCTGCCTTCTGCCCACCATGAACAGTTTTTCCTCTGTGACTCCTCTCTGCCATACCACCCTGCCTTGGAGCCAGAAAGCTGTGGGCTGAAATCTCTACAAACTGTGAGACAAAAGTAAACCCTTCCTCCTTTAAACTTTGAGTGTTGGGTATTTTGTTCAGCAAGGAAAAGAAGAAAAACCTCACACAGTAGTCAATAATATCACTAATGATCACCAAAATACAAGTCAAACCCATAATGAAACATCTCTCACTTATTAGGATGGTTCATTAAAAAGCAACAAAAATCATAGGGCCAGCCAAATAGCTCAGCATATTAAAGCACCCGCAAGCAGGTGCAGGGGCTGGGGATTCAATCCCTTGACCTGCTGTGCCAGCCCTGTCCCCGGGGGCGCACTGAGATGGCTATTGAGAGTGGGTGTGGTGGCAGGTACCTGTAATCCCAGCTCTTGGGAAGCTGTAAACAGGCAGATCACTATGAGTCCAATCAAGTAGTGAGACCCTGATCACCCTGTAGACCCTTCCCTAAAAATAAAAAGAAAATAATAAACATGGACACACATACAGAGAGAAACACACAGAAAGTGCTGGCAAGAATGAGAAAAGAAGCCCTTGCACACTGTGCACAGGGAATTTAATTTGGCGCAGATATGGAAAATAGTGTGGAGGTACCTCAAAAATAAATAGAATTTTCACTTGGTTCCCAGAGTCTAAGTATCACTATATATCAAAGGAATTAAAATCAGGATCTCAAAGCAATATCTATCCTTCCACATTTATTGCAGCAGTACTCTGCAATATGGAAAGAACCTAATTCTTCCTACATAGATAAACAGAGAAGGACAATGCCCTATGTGCCTATAATGAAATATTATTCAGACTTATAAGCAGGAAATCTTGCTTTTGATAAAACATGGCTGAACCTGGTGAACAATATACTAAATAAAATAAACCAGACACAGAACAAATTCTGCATTACCTCATTTATATGAGGAAACTTGTTGTTCAAACAAATGAAAATGGAGTAGAAAGGTAGTTCCCAGGGCCTGGTAAGAAGAGGAAATTTGGATGTGTTGGTCAAAGGGTATAAACCCTTTAAACAAGATGAATAAGTTCTATAAATCTACTGTATAGCATAATTCCTACAGCGAACACACTATACTGTATACTTAAAATTGTGCTAAAAATATAACCTTCATGATTGGTGTTGTTACCACAACAAAGGGGAATAAGTGGGTGGGGGAATCTTTTGCAGATGAAATTGAAAGGAATTTTTATTTCTTTAAAAATACAAGGCTATTCAGGTTTTCTCTTTCTCCTTGAATAAGGTTTTCTAGTCATGTCTGTCATGGTATTTATTCAGTTCATTTAAGCCAGCTACATTTCAAGCATAATTAACTGATGTACTATCTTACTATGCTTTTCAATGTGTACAATAAGTTCACTGATATTGCTTCTCATTCCTATGGTGATGAGTTAATATACTGACAACAGCATTACATGATAGTGATAACACAAAATATAGGGAGTGGGAACAAGTACTTTACCTGTTATAAGATTCTTAAGATTGGGGCAATAGCTCAGTAGAATAAGGGCTTGCCTAGCAAGCGCAGGGTCCTGAGTCAATCCCCCATACCACACAAAACAAGACTCTTCCACTTTCGAAGAGGTAAGACTATCAGTTCATTGTAGATTGATATAGGTTAAGGATGTACATGGTCATCTCCAAGGAAAATATTTTGGAAAAGAAATGTTTAATTAAAAAATGATAGAGAAAATGAATAATAAACTTGCTTAATTCAAAATAATAGAAGATAGACAAATAAATGAAATATGAGACCCAGTAAATCAAATTCTATGAAAAAGCTCTTAATTTATAGTTCTACACTCAAGAAAATGAAAATCTGGGGACATTAAATAGCTTACACACCTTGTTTATAATGGAGTTCAGTTTTAGGCTCTTTAAATACAATCTCCATGTTGTTTGTATTATATCGGAAAACTGCTTTACAAGAAGCCACGGCTGGAATGGTGTTTGCTTAAAATTCCTATGTGGACTGTTACAGCTGCAGGCTCCAATGTAACTTTTAGGAGATAATTAAGGTTAAATGAGGTTTAAATAGTGGGGCTGTAATTTGGTAGGATGGGTAAAATTTAAAGAACAGGAAGATCTCTCTCACTTTTTCTGTCTGTCTCTCCATCTGTCTCTCTCTGTCTCTGTCTCTTTGCCTCTGTCTCTGTCTGTGTGTCTCTGGCTAGCTGGCTCTCCCTCTTTCTCTCCCCAACATCCTTCCCCCATATAAGCACTCAGAGAGAAAACAGTCCTCTAAAATCCAGGATGAGAAGCTCCACAAGAGACCATGAAGCAAACATCTCATGAAGCAACTATGCTTCCCAGCCTCCACAGCCTCCACTGAGAAAATAAATTTTTGTTGATCCATTCACTCAGTCTGTGGAACTCTGTCAGGGTAGCCTGAACAGATTAACACAGAAGCTAAGATGGTATTGTATAATTCATTTTACTTCCCTTTTTGTTTCTTTGGCAATGTAAATGGTGGTATATCAATATTTCTTTTAAACTGGAAATAGAAATCACTTTAGAGTGTTACAAATTTGCATAGTGATCATATTTGAATCTTGACATCTGGTAACTTTTGATTCTCATTCACAGCATAACCATATTATATACCATTGTGTTTATGATTTTTCAAGAATCATATGTTTAATTTATATATAACCTTCCCTAAAATTTGTTCATTCCTCAACTGTCGACCACTATGTAGCAGGCAGAGTATGTGTATGTGTATATCTATGTATTTGTGGTTACTGAACATGTGTATATATACATTGAATATCATCATTATTTCATAGTTTAAATCACTAGAAATAAAACTACAATAAAGCCGGGCGTGGTGGCGCATGCCTGTAATCCCAGCACTCAGGAGGCTGAGGCAGGAGGATTGTTGAGTTCGAGACCAACCTGAGCTACAAAGTGAGCTTAAGGCTAGCCTGAACTGCATAGTGAGACCCTGTCTCAAAAAAAACAAAAAAAAAAAAAAAAAAAAACTACAATAAAGGCAGTATACCCTTTGAAAGCACTCTTGTTTCATGCTGAACTATTTTCTAACACTTCTACAATTCCTCATTCTTTTACTGATGAAATCACTTATAGTATGTCTTATTCAATTCAAAATATCTAAAATATTACCATTCTCATTGCTCATCAGTATCAAAAGCACTTTTGGGGTCTCTGAAATACAGTGTACATTTACCTTATATCTCAATTTGTGCTAGCCACGTTTTACGTACTCAAATAACCATATGTAGGTAGCAATTGTTCTATTGGATAATGTAGTCCTGTATCAAGTTTGTCTACTTAAAAAAAAAACATACCAATTCTACCATTGTTAAATATTTTCCATAAGTATAACTGAAGCAACATGTTGTGCGATGTACTCTCTTGTTTTCTGTGAGAACGGAACCCACAGATGCAATATTCTTCTAGTTTTTCACTTTATATGTCTTCCTAGAAATGTACTTATGGGGGTTTTAAGAATGTTTTAAAAAGTGTGGAATCTTAACAATGTGTTGATTTCAAGTCTTTTGAAAACATGTAAGTAATAACCCCAGATATAACAGACAATTGTTACACACTGAAAGTTTAGAAATGCTCAGGAAAGAGACCGAAGAAGAACCAATCAAATATTTTACTTTTGAGATCATGTATTATTGTATTGTTCATACAATAGTAAGAAACAGAAACCTTACTTTAAAAAGTAAATTAACTTTCAAACAAAACCAGAACATCGTTAGGTCCTGAGCAAATTGCAAACATAGACTAGGAGTGTCAGATGAATTCTGAGGTACTCTATCCTTCACTACACATCTTTAAATGCTCCCTCAGTGTCAATAAATGTGAAACAGTAGGGAAAAAGAGCACCATTTTCAGTTCCAGTGTATTCCATTGAACTCTTGAAATTTTATTTGCTCTATGAACAACTTTCCAACTCTGACAAAAGCCTCCAAGAAAGCTAACATTTACCTGGTTAATACAATTAAAAAACTAATGACAATTAACATTTCTTCATATTCATATAAAATGCTTCTTACAGCAAATGTGTTATTTGTCTTCTGTATGTTTAAATTCAGGTTCAGATGTAGTTCAGGCAAATTAAATTATGTAAACAAGGTACAAAATAATTTAATTTCTTCATGTCATCTCCATGACATAAACCTAGCAAAATCAAAGTAGCTCAGAGTTGAAGAGGGTAAACCAATCGGGCTGTGTTAGGAAAGACTTTTTAGATATGTTCAATATAAAATGCACAATAATTTTCAAAAAACCTATGAAAAGAAGAGCTGCATAATGAATTTAATCCCATATATTCACTTATATATCTCTTGTCATGGAAAAATTTAAGTTTCAAAGACCGAGTATAGCATAGAACAAAACAGAAATAGGTGGAAATAAAAAAGGAAAAAGTTCAGAATGTGGCTATAAAATAAAACCAGGTCTAAAGATAATAGAGTAATTCATTACAAAATGTTCCCCACACTAATAAAATTAAAGCTACACATAGGTTGGTAGCTTTCTAGCCATCACTTAGAAAAGAGAAATTTGGTAAGATACAGAAGTTACAATGTATTAAAATTCTCATAAGTTGATTAGAGTAAAACAAGACATTTTGATTCAAAGACCTAAATAGATGTTTTCCTGATTGTCTTCATAAAGTTGACATTGTGTGATTTTTAAAATATCACACAAAAAACAAGATCACCTATAAAATAACAGAGGCTTTTGTAGAGCTCATCACAAGCTCATGAGGCAAATAATCACTGGATTTTTTTTTTTTCCTTTTTAATGAACTGAACAACTGTTTACATAGGAGATGGAGAAAATAGGATTGATGTGGTAGAAAAACTGCACTGAAGCTAGAATAAGGCAAACACAGTCTTTAATTCTGGCCTAATCTCTATCTTAATCTATTATCTTGGAAAGGAGCTTACATTTTCTGGGTTCCATTTTCTTCAGCTGCAAAATAATGACACTGATTTCAAAGTTTTTTTCCAGCTCACAATTTTTATGTTTCTAAGAAGGAACCATGTGATTTACTGCAAGCTTGAGAGTCAATAAAGAATAAAACCTTCCACTCTCACCATCTACAAAGTCATTTTGAAACAAAATGAGTAAAATTTTTCTCCATAGAAGAGTATAAGGCAGAAATGGTCTCCCCATCTTATTAGATAAAACATGAACCCATCTTAGACTCATCTACATCTGAAACTCATAAACACATGGATCGTTAATCATTAATGATTGATTGGATCTCACTAATATTAATAAACAGGTGACATGAGCATTCTAGTGTTACAAGAGGGAATTTGCATCTCTCTAAAACAGATTGAACTTTCATTCATCAAGGAATGGGAAAAAATTGAAATGAATCTTTAATGAAAAATTGACTAGTATTTTATGTGCTCCATGGATATAAGATATATTATTCTGGGCACTGTTGAAAATAACAAAACATGAGTCAATTAGTAAGCCTCAAGATGTATTTCAGTGTTCGTTTACTCATTACTAGTAAAATGTTTTAAAAGGCATTATTAGAGCCTTCATTTAAAATACTATTGTGATTTCTAGATTTTAATAAATATGAATTCCATCTGAAATGATTGTGATTTTACACACAGGTTTTACTGAAAAAGATAAAACCAGTATAAGAACTCTGGACCCTTTGGAGTTTTGATCTCTTAGGTGACACTCCAGGTCTGAGAAACATTGTTTTGAGAAAATGTTAAAGGAAACACTTGTCGGTTTATCAGCCTAAATTTTTGAAATGGGGGCATCATTTCGCATTGCATATAAAAATCAGTATCTTCTCTTACCTCAGATGAGGAAACAAGGGAAGACCTGGAGCCTTTCATAGCTAGTATCATTATATTCCTTTGCTAAAAATTCCAGAAACAATCCAGGATCCAGGTATCCAAGACAAGAATATCTGTCCCACCAATGGGCTGAAGTACTTATATTCCAAACATAAATCGAGCATTTGGTAAGTCTGGTCTCTCTTGTATTTTACCTACAACTCAAAGTAGTTACATTTAGTACCTAGAACTGGAAATGGGAAAGACTAAAACTTTTGACTATTGGTGAGATTAAAATATTTTCATTTGCTTCAGTATAGTTTAGCATGTTCATTCTAGTATAGTGCTGGTCAATATTCAGTGTTTGGCACAGATTTAAATTTCTTCTTGTCTCTATCCTAGCTTTCACCCCCCCTTCTTTGATATTAGACATCAGTCTCTGCCAATTTGGGCTGCTGATCAGCTTCCCTGGCACTCTCTAGATTCCCTGATTTGAATCATGTTTTTCTTAATACTACCACTGTGGCTACCTCATGCTTACGTGCAATGCTAGAGTTTCTCCAGCAGATTATCAGTTTTTATATTTATATATGCTCTTTACTCTTGAATTGTGTATTATTACCCATGTTTAAAACTCCATGACTACTTTTCAGAGAGCACTAAGACAGTCAAGAAGAAATATCTAATTTCTAAAATAGACTTAGCACAACACAGCCCCAGATAAATCTAAGTCCAGATATGAAATGCACCTCTTATCAGAATTTAAGAAAATCACTTAGCTTTCTTGTAAAGATGCTTCTTTGTATCCTATTTGTTTAAGATAAAGGGCCTAGGAATTTGATAAATGCTAGCTACCTAAGAATAAGGCAGGCAATCTGAGATTACTCCACCAGATAGAAATTTATCTTAAACATAATTTCCTTCAGCAGACTAAAGCACCTGCTTAGACAGAGAGCAGCGGCTGGGATTCTATCCCTGGTGTGCTGTGCCAGCCCTGCATCCAGGGCACACTGAGAGAGGGATTGAGACTGGGCATAGTGGTGCATGCCTGTAATCCCAGCACTTGGGAGGCTGAAAACAGGAGAATCACTACAAGTTTGATCTATGTAGTGAGACCCTGAAGACTCTGTCCCAAATACAGTAAACACAAGCAAGCAAACAAATCATGATTTCTTTCTGTTGTGATTATTATCTATCCTGATCCAAACAGTAAGACATGCAGTTTTATGGTTGGTTGCTTAAACCATACTTCCAAGAATGTGAAACTTTACTTTTAAACTCTGTTGGGCTAGGGAGATAGGTCAGTAGAATAAATGACTGCATGGCAAGTGCAGGGTCCTGACTTCAATCCCCAGTACTGCAATAAATACATAAATAAATAGATAGATAGATAGATAGATAGATAGATAGATAGATAGATAGATAGATAGATAGATAGATAGATAGATAGATAAAATTAAAATCTGTTGGAACTTTCCTTCAGTTAAGTGTTTTCTGGCATATTTGTTTGCCCAAACTATTAATTACTGAGAGAGACTTTAATGTCTCCATTATGATGATGTTTATTCATTATCTTCTAGTACTGTCAACTTTTGTTTTAAAGCAGCTTTGTTTTAAATAACTATGTCTTTTAGATAAGAATCAGCCTACTCTTGTAGAGATGTACTTTATCTTCAATAGTTCTTGCTTTCTTATGAAGTATTTTCCTGATATCATAACTATATTCCGTTCCTCTAATATATAGTTGGTATATGTTCCTATGCTTTAAGTGTCTCCAATAAATATTATATAATTAGATTTACAAGTCAATATAATGTTATTAATGTGTTTAATCTATTACATGCACAGTAATTAGTAATATGCTTATATTGATTTGTCCTATTCTATACATTTCATTTCCCATTTTTCTGTTCAATTTTGTTGGGTTTTTATTTCTGTTGGATTTAGGCTCATGTCCCTTCTGCTAATTTGGAAGCTAGGGACTTTTTATAAGATTTTTATTGAGATATAATTCACATCCCATAAAAATTACCAATTTAAGTTTTACAATTGCATAACATTTAGCATAGTCACTGAGGCACAGCCATTGCAGCACATTAAGCTTAGCACACTTTTAATCATTCTGAAAATAAATCCTGTACCCATTGGCAGTGACTTAAGCAGTCTTAATCACCACTAACCTGTGTTCTGTCTCTTTAGAGTTTGCCTACACTTAACCTTTCATGTAAATAGAATCTCACAATATTCACTCTTTGGGGACTGTTTTCTTTCACTTGGTATAATGCTTCAATCATCATAATAAGTAAAGTGTATTCGTACTGTAGCAAATATCTGTATGTCATGCCTTTATATGTCCAAATAAAGCGCCATCATATTGATATACACTTATGTGGATGCATATTTCATATGTGTATAGAAATGGTTGCATACACATGGCTGCATATAATCTATGCCTCATTGATGGATTGAGATTACTTTCACTTTTGAACTATCAGAATACTGCTATGAATACTTACATACAATTTTTTATGAGGATGTATGTTTTTACCTCTGAGGTATTCACCTACAATTCTGTGAATAGGTGATTCAGATACACTATATTTCACATTTTGAGGAACAGTAAAACTCATTTCTAAGGAGGAGGCACCATTTCACAATCTCATGGCAATGTATGAGAGGCTCATTTTCCCCACATGCTTGCTGATACTAGTTCTTATCTGTCATATAAGAATGGCCATCTAAATATGTTGACATGGGCTCTCATAGGAGTTTTGATTGCATTACTTTAATGGTCAGTAATGTTAACAGTGGCGGGCACCTTTTCATATGCCTTGGCTAGATATAATATTTTCTTTATATTCACTCATATTTTTGCCCATTTTAACTGGGTTTTCTTCAGATTGATGAACTGAGTTATTACATATTCTGTATACAAGTCCCTTATGTATTCAGTATTGATAAGAAAATTTCTTCACCAATTCTGTAAGTTGAGTTTTGAATACCTATTTGCTTGTTTTGTCACTTATGTATTTATTGATGTCATTAACAAATCATTGCCAAACCAATGGTCATGAAGATAGACCCTTAAAATTTATTCTAAGAATTCATAATTTTAGTTCTTACATTTAAATCAATGAACCATTCTGATATATTTTTGTGTGTAACGTTGGATATAAGGAAATCTTTGTTCTCCAAAACATTTGTGGAAAAGATTTTTCAATCCTCATTGACCTGTTGTGGCATCCTCAAAAGTGTATTGATTGAAAATGGGCGAATTTACTTTTAAACTTCTAATTCTATTCACCTATATTCTTTTCCTTGTGCTCAAACTACACTGTCTTGATTATTCTAACTTTATAGTAAGTTTTGAAATTTATAAGCATTTGTCTTCCAAGTTCATTCTACTATTTCAAGATTGTTTTAGTATGAGTCCCTAGTTTTCTATTTGAAATTTAGGACCATCTTATCAATTTCTGTGGAAAGACTGTACTAGATATTTTTCTTTGTGGTATTCAATTTCTTAATCCCTAGAAATTAATATGTGTGTTACAATCTTAACAGTATTAATTCTACATATCCATGAACATAGAATTCTTTTTCATTTATGTGTGTTTTTAATTTATTTTAACTATGTTTTATAATGGTTTTCAGTTTACAAGCCTTAAATTTCTTTTTTAATTTAGTAATAATTAGTTTACTCTTTGCTATTTTGTTATAAATTGAACTGCTTTCTGATTATTACTTATAGAAAACTGTTTTTATATTGATCTTATATCTTCAAAATCTTTGAAACTTAATTGTTATTTCTTAGAGTTTTTCCTTGTATTACTTATAGTTGCTTATATGCAAGGTCATTTTATTTATTTGAAAAAATTAAATTATTTCCTTCACAGGCTAGATTCTTTTTACTTTTCTTGCCAAATTTCCCCAGATAAGACATCTAATAGAGTGATCACAACAGGTGCTGGAAGTGGACATCCTTAACTTATTGCTGAATAGAGGAGAAAGCTTTCTGTCTGTCACTGTAAAATATCCTGAAAGATAAGATTGTTTCTTAAAAAGGAATGTCAGATGTTGAATGAATTCTCTTCTGAATGGGTTGCATGTTTACATCCTTAAAAAAATATTTGGTTTTTCAAATCTTTTTTGTAACTATTGAGGCAACTCTATGGTTTCTACACCATGTTCTGTTGACTTACTGTGTAATTCTATTACGTTAATCTGTTTGGTGACGTTCAACCGACCATGAATTCCTGGAATAAATTCCATTTCCTCTAGATGTGTATTTATTTTCTTAATATGTTTCTGGCTTTGGCTTGAGTTGTGCTGAAGATTTTGTGATACTTTAGGAGATATTGATCTTCCATCTTTTCTTATGCTGCCTTTTCTAGTTAAGACATAAAGCTACTTTTGACTTGCTCAACAAAATTTGGAAACATTCCTTCTTTTTTGTAATTCATAGGATACTGATACTTTTCTTTAAACATTCGGCAGATTTCACTGCATGACAAAATCTTAGGTGTGATTATTCAAGCTTGATTATAGGCATCTACAAAGATAATGGAACTAACCCTAGCAAAATATTTTGAAAATGCTGTATGATTATCTGTCATCAGCTGTTTTTACTTCTTTTTAAAAATAAATTAGTGGATTGTGGTGTCACATGCCTGTCATCCCAGCACCCAGGAGACTGAAGCAGAAAGACTGATGTGAGTTTGAGGCCAGTGTGAGGTACACAGCAAGTCAAAGTCAGCCTGAACTATGTAGCAAGACCGTGTCAAAAAGTAAATAAATAGGGCCAGGGACACAGTCAGCTGCACAGTGCCTGCCTGCCAAGTGTAAGACCCTGAGTTTGAGTCCTGGTACCAAAATTAATTAATTAAATATATCAAGAAGTAATTGCAGTAAGCTCTCTCTAGCCCCTCTCCCTGCCTTCTGTCTCCAAGTTTCTCCTGTTGATATCTTCTCTTAGTGTAGCAGTTGTTAGTATTCATGGTATTGTGAGCAAATACTGATAAATTATTATTATTAAATCCATAGAACGAGCCGGGTGTGGTGGCACAGGCCTGTAATCCCAGCACTTGGGAGGCTGAGGCAGGAGGATTGTTGTGAGTTCGAGACCAGCCTGAGCTACAAAGTGAGCTTAAGGCCAGCTTGAGCTGCATAGTGAGACCCTGTCTCAAAAAGAGAAAAAAAAAATCCATAGAACATTAAGTTTCTTTGTGTTATATAGGTCTGAGTTTTACCAAATGAAAACTGTCTTTTATGTAGCATTGTAGAATCATATAGAGTCATTTCAATATCTTAAAAGGTTTAACTATTCTTCTCTCACCCTGAAATTCTAGAAGATACCGATCTTTTTCTTGTTTTGCAGTTTTGTCTTTCCTACAGTACCATAAAACTGGAATGACACAGTATGTCGCCCTTCCATACCAGTAGACTGCCTCATGAAGAAACTATTTCTTTTGACTATAAAATAGGAGATTAAAGAAGCCATGTCTTGGTCACTCACTCGCAGTGGAGTTTCAAAAGCACGAAGCTGAACGTAGGGCTGTGCCTCAAAAGCTATGGACTCTGAGTGCTCTCATCATTCTAACATAAATAAATTTATATTCTGAAGAAATTCTTCTCATTATCTGTAGCCTAAATTGTCATTGCTTGTCATTTTTAACCAATTATGATTATTTCACTAGGTCTAAGGAGTCTAAGGAGCTCCTCATACCTCTGTTCCTAAAGTGCCTTTTATTTTATTTTTTTTACTATTTTCATATAAAAACTATAAATTTTGGCTTTTCCTAATTTATATTCTTCATTTGAGGGTATAAGAGGGTTTATGCTTATTCCATAATTATAGTCTCTGGAGAAAGCAGGGCAAATATCCCAAACAGGTATAACCTGTATATAACTATATACTCATTACTGAACTTCAATATTAAAAAGTGTAAGGAAAGAATGCTATTATATGATACTAAAATTTCATCCTAACTTATTTTTTGTCTCCTAAAGGAGCATGAACATTTTTATCAAACTGTGCTTTCTGGTCATATTCTAGTCACATATTCAAATCACTTTTACTGCTAATACTTGAATATGTTGTTTTTGGTATAGTCTTGTGGAAGAATACACAAGGTAAAAGTGAAGTTTTTACTTTTTGATTTTTCCATTCCCCTTTTACATTTTCTCTGAGCATATCTAAAAACAGATGATGTTTCTGGAAATACTTTCTTTGCTATATAATTAAATCTATGTTACATTGTAACTGACAAAAATGTGAAAGAGTGACTAATTGCTTTCTTTCACTTCCCCCTTGTGTTTCAACTTAGGATGGAAGACACCCCAGTCAGAAGTCTGAGAAGACTGCTTCAGAAAGGTAGGAGAGAGCACGTAGCTGAGTGGTCAGTGGTTGATGTCATTTTCTGTAGGCCATAAGTCAGCTCATCAGGAGAAACTACTCTAGAGAGTCATGAGTTACTTCTCTGTGGGGAAGGCCCATTTTGAGTGTTCTTGAACAATAGTTCATCAGACTTAATATTATTAGTAAGAAGGAAAGAAAGAAGTACAGAAATCATAATCAGTGGACCAGACCTTTCAATTAATGAAAGTACAAAAAATTCTAAAATCCACTGTACACTGCTATATAATTGACAGTATTTTTCTCAGAATATAGATCTCATTTAAACTGTTTATACAGTAAGGAAATAAACAATAGAGTGAGATGATAGAACAAAAGACAGAGGTTGAAAAAATATAATTTTTGCTCTCTTTCTTGGTGAAAATGTTGGACAGCATTCATTTGAGATTAATCAAAGGATTACAAACAGCAGTGAAGATATAGCTAAGCTGAAAACAAAATGAATTTGAATGATTGCTTTTACATGTCTTTGTCACTTTTTACAGTATATATAGCAACCCAGAGATAGGAATAAGCAGCAAATTTATTTAAGTGCAGAGAACATTTCCTGAATGGCATGCTGGATCTCCAACTGCAGGCAACCAGATTGGCTGGACATCAGCAATGTTGCAAGGGAGACCCACAGGGAGCAGAAGAGGTTGGAGACAGTGGAGCTTCCAAAGGCTGGAGCTCAGGAGCAGGGTGAGGAGCATGTTGGATGGAAGTGAGGGCAGACACTGGGGAGATTATGACCAAGGAGAGCTTGTGAACGTGGGAAGACTGAACAAAGCTCAATGGTGTTTTTCTATGGAAGACTTGAATCTAAGTAAAGCTGATAATTGGGGTTGGTGGTTTTCTACACAAACTTTTCACTACCTCCAATTCCCTTAAGGTCCATTTATAAAGAATCTGACCTCTTTATAGACCACCAGTGACTTTTCAAGACAACTTGAGTTGGATTTAGAGTACTGGGGGTGGGTGGTCCTCATTTCCAAGGTGTAAAGCTCTCCCTTGCTAAGTGTCCATGGCCAGACAATGCAATCAAGAAGAGCAGGAAAGTTAACTGTGGGTCAAGCTTTAACCAGAGAAAAGTTGGAGTCATTGGTGCCAGACATAGTTTCCTGTCTGTTCCTTTGTTTGGCTACTTCAAATTATATCTTTTCCTTGCAAATCTTGGGAAGAAATTCTTTTGTACTAGAACATGCCTACTGGATGCCCTGTTGACTTGTCTTGCAACTGGTTGAGAAGAGCAGCCAGTGCAGTAACTCATTACATTCCACTGATTTTTCCACCTTGTCCCACACCACTGCCCTCCACTTGCACTTCCTCTTGCACAGGTTTGCAGCATGAGTCTTGCCTCAGGTTCTGCTTTGCAAAGAACCTAGGCAAAATTTTTAACATGAGTTTTAGTGATCATACCCATAGATTAGGTAAAACTCCAGAACAAGTTAATTAATAAAATGGCAAATTCACTGAGAAAGATGGAAGTAGTAGACTTGGATAAAGTAGTTTACAGGTGAACATAGAATCTCAGAAACTTTAAAAATAATGTGAAGATACAGAAACACTTTTTTGAATACTCATGAGGAAGAATGAACAGATGATGAGCTCAAAGACAGAGCTGAAATATTCTGATACAGGAAAGTGCTACTGTAGCTTGAAGACATTTACAATAGGGCAGGGAACACATGTATACAGATACAAATACCTATACAAATGTCTTAAAGAAACTTTATTAGTTAGACAAGTTTATTGTTATGCTTTTCATTGAGTAATCTGAAATACTTTCCACTCACAAAATATTTATACAGGTCAGACATAATTTTATATACGTAGAGTAAGCTGAGTTTTAAAATTTCCTAAATCATTCTTGAGTTGATTTTCTAACAGAGAGAAGCAGAGAATAAATGATTGACATGCAGCCTAAGTAAAACAGCAGATAAACTAAGTACAATGGGGGAAAATAGAGAAAAGTCAGAGGTACCAAGATAGCAGAGAAGAGGCTGGAGAGATGAGAGTTTGCAATTGTAGTTAGGATGACCAAAATAGGTCTAATTGAGGAAAGACATGGAAAAAATGGGACAGGTAGATACCAACAAGATGGAAAATGAAAGACTAGAAGATATGGAGGTAAGACAGACAGGTCAGGCTTTGTGTGCCATTACTAGCACTCTGTTACTTTAAGGGAAACTGGGAGCTGAAACAGTTTGGAATAGACAAAAGCTAGTTTGCCTATTTGAGGATTACTGTGGATGTGTGCAGACTGTGAAGGTGATAGATAGGTACATAGATAGATGATAGATAGATAGAGAGAGAGAGAGACAGACAGACAGACAGACAGACAGACAGACAGACAGACAGACAGACAGCAGAGAGCCTAGAAGAAGGCCAGAGCAGACACTCAGGTTCTGGTTCAACTCAGTGTGTTAGCAGTGGAGTGTGGTGAAGACCCCAAGAAATCTCATGAACTGAAAGTGAGGTAAGAAAGAAAGAAAGCAGGGAAAACATGACTCAAAGTTTTGGCTTGAACAACTGGAAAGATGAAGTTACCACTGAGTACAATAGGTAAGACTCTAGTTGGAACAGGTTTTAGAAGAAAGAGGAGAATTTGGTTTTGAACATTTTAGGTTTGGCTGGTCTTTTAGATATTTAAGAAGAAAATAAAAGGAAGAAATTAGATGTACAAATAGAGCAGAAGTCTGTAAACTTTGCGATAAAGGGCTGGATGTTGGATGTTGTGTTGCAACTTCTTGGCCAAAGTGTAGTCACAAACTATGTGTAAAGATTAACCATGGCTGTGTTTCAATAAAACTTTATTGAGTGTTGGACTTTGTCAAAAGCCTTTTCTGCATCAATTGAGATGATCGTGTGGCTTTTGGATTTGGTTTTATTGATATAATGTATTTGGTTTATCTTGGTCTTAACCATCCATCAGAAAAATATAAAAACAAGGTATAAAAAGTAAAGCCATATAAATATGCTGAGCTATAAAAGACTCAAGTCAACAAATTCTGACATAGCCAGTGCTGCAGATAACCCACTACTATTATAGACTATTGGACTATATTGGATCACTTTTCTGAATTCATGCACCCACAATGTACAAATGGCAATAGAATACCCATCTCTGACAAAAGTAAACAAAAAGGGATACAAATAAAGGACCATTTTGTAGTAAAAAAAGTATATATACTTTTTTAGTATACTATATTGTATACACGCACACACACACACACACATATATATATATATATCTGCTACTTTCTCTTAGTTCAGTAAGAAGTTTTGAACTAGTAGTGTTTAGACAAGATATCATGTATGTGTCCTGTACTATGAATAACTAGTACAAAGACAACAATATGCAATGTATTAATTATTGTATCTGTCCTACTAACCTGTTTTGAAACTGTCTCATTGCTACTTCTTTCTCAATAAAATTAATGTAAATTTTTTTAAATAAAACTTTATTTAAAAAGAAAGCTACTATTGAATTTGGCCTGAAGGCTACTCTGCTAAATCATGTTCTGAAGTTTGAGAAGGAGGCCTAGGTTGGAAAAGTATACTGGGAATTATCAGTATACAAACATTTCTAACCTCAAATTAATTTGATATAATAAACAATTCTTCATTTGATATCTGCATATGCCTGTCTTATGGGTAGTAATATTTCTATAATATTACCATATGTATCTATTTTCCTCTAAGGTGAGCCTGCATAGAAGTATGAAAAAGCCTGTTTGATAAATGAATAAAAATCTTAATGAAAATAATCATTTAGATAAGGAACATAATGATAAATGCATGTTGAAAAACATGTATTATATTTAGTCTGTCTATAGTATGCACATGTAATTGAAGATTTATGTATCATAAACAGTGCTGCTCAGCTCAGCCAATCCATGAGCACATTAGTTGAATATATGCATAATGTAAATACAAAACAAAGATGAACTTATACCATGAAATTATATTCACAATAAAGAGGAATGACATCAATCCCAAAGAAACAAGTGACATTTAAATGCAAACGGCAATTGTTACTCATGAACAAGTCAGCTCAATCCTAAGTTTATAGCCAGTGGTGCCTTAAGAACAAATTATTTTAAAAGGTGTTAGGGCAAAGAATGATGCAATATTAAGGATAATAGAGGATTCAGTTAACAAAGAGATGAATCAACAGGAAGTTGAACAACTAAAATGAACTTTTTCCAATTGTACATAGCTTAAAAAAAGAAGCTGAAAAATATGTATAATTTGATATAAAACTGAAATCAAATCAGTTTTGAAACACAATATTAGGAAGAACAACAGAGCTCTACAATATCTTGTGAATTTAGATTTGGAGCCATAACAGCTTCAGCACAGAATATGGGGCCCCGGGAGGAGCTATTTCTGCTGAAGCAAATCATTCTAGATGGCACAGGGAACTACAGCTCTTAAAACAGTGTTTCTCAAACTATTTTTAGAATTTTTTCCTCAAAGGAATCTTTTCTTAGAAGTTTTCTTCATAATCTTATACCCCTTTAAAATGATGACTCCCCAGATATACTGCATACTCAAGCATGCATTTATGTAGAGATTTATGGCTTATAAATTTCTTGGAACTCAGAAGCTAGAGTTTTCCCCATAAAAGCCAATGCTCCTCTCTTTATTCCTTCTTTATCGGAGGTGATATGACTCCCTGAGAAGGACTTCTTTGAAGACAGATGATCTCTCAGATCATTCACATCCTGTGATACTTTTTCTGAAACGCCTTGGTTGGCGGGGTACATGGTCAAATGGTGATAGAGTGAATCAGAAGGTTATTGAAATGAAGGACATTTTGTCTTGCTTTATTACAGTTGTTTTTTCTCTCAGTCAAACCAATTTGACCATGAAGCATGAAAACATAAGAAGACCAAAGAAAATGAGGAAACGTTTTCAACCTGTCTCCCTTTTTTGAGAAACATAAGCAAAAATATTAGAGGAAATGGATGCCAGACAGGAAGTGAAAAATGCAAAAGAAATAGGTTTATAATGTAGTTGATAAAATGAAGGTCATATTTAAAGGACAGCCTAAATGTTACCTCCATTCTCTGAAGGTCAGTCATCTATCAACATCTTTGGTAGCAAAGATTAATGTAAGTGGCAAAAGAATTTTCAATATGTTTTGATGAGATAGTCTGATTATCTTAGAATCACTTTCTCTAGATCTTGAATGTAAAAACTCAAACCATAAATATCTACTGTAGAGAGCTGGTAGGAACACAGCCTTTGCTATTTGTATTTGAATTATGATTTTCTTGAATTCATGAAGCAGTCTGTCTTTACAAAACAGACAGTGGGCTTGAAAGCAATAATTTAGGGTAACTTCCCAGCCTAACTGCAGCTGTTCTACATCTTTTCACAATGTGTTAGAGTAGAGAGCTCACGGACAAACAAGGAAGAGTGATTTCCCAGGGCTTCAGTTGGTGGCATGACTCACAGGGTCCTGTGAATGAACTCTGAGAAAGAAATGACTAAGATTCTGACTGTGTTTCTATGAAAACAAGTTAATTCTATCTTGCATTTATACTCTAGGTCAAGTAAATTTATGTGTGCACTCTATGACACTTAATGTCATCTGTCGAAACAACTTAATGTGGAAAAGTCCATTTTTAATGAAAATAAAAAATGTGTTTCAACCTCAGAGATTGTTACTCCAAATCACTCCATTAGAACACTCAGAGAATTTTCCTTAAAAAGACAACTCCAAAGATAAAGCCTCCTGGATTTTTTTCCAAAGGGTTGGTTTTACCCACATTCCAGCCGCAGTTCTGGTCTGTGATTTCTTTACAATGCTTTTGAAGTCCTGCTATACATCTAAATAATACCGTGTCTTCTAATAATAATAAAAAGTGAGTAGATTACAAGCATGAACTATTGTTTAAAACTATGTTCCATTACTGCAGTCAATGCTTAGTCAATTTTTAATTTTTCAGATGTTGAATGTAACCTTTCTATAATCAATTTTTAGTCAATTACTTCATGTATCTATTGTTTATCCAATCAACACTCAAGTCCTATTCATCTTACCACCTTTCTGAAGAGCATATTCTATCATCTACATGGGAAAATCCTGGCCACTCCTTGGCTTGACAAAGACGATAATTTCCAATGTGAACCCAGCCTAACATTAACCAGGAGTCTTCATTAGAAATGAAGTTCCATCTACTGATAACTTGGTATATGTGGGAACCTGTTAGTACATCCTGCTTGGAATCAATGACTGTTTCATCTGGAAGCTTTAGAGGTATTTCCTTCTACAAAAAAGGAAGGCCCAACAGAGAGATTGGCCAAAAAAGCAAATTTCAATTATGAGCTCATCCTCATATCTATTAGTCAGCCTTGTTCACAACTATGATTCTTTTAGGGAATACTAAGATATACAGGACTAGGGCCAGCCTGGTAGATCAGCATAATAAATCACCTGCTTAGGCAGAATACAGAGGCTGGGGTTCCATCCTGGGCCTGCCCTGCTGGTCCCACCCCCAGAGTGCACTGAGATGACTACTGAGACTGGGCATGGTGCCATGTGCCTATAATCCCAGCTCTTCGGAGGCTGAACACATGAGAATCACTATGAGTCTGATCTACCTAGTGAGACCCGGTAGACTCTGTAAACCATGTCCTAAATACAGAAAAAAAGAAATATGGGGCTAAATGCAAAAATGAAAGGAATTATATTCACTAATAATCTGAAGCACTGAAGCAGAAGAGAGCACTCTCTTGTTTCTGTTTAGACCAAAACACAAAGGTGCTCTTTCAAACTTCTGAGTTTAATGCATAAGTATTAAATAAATGTTGAAACAAATAATGAATGAATGAATGAAGAGATGAATAATTAGATAACTTCTAGGAAATACATTCATAAAATCTGTCATAGCCTCTAATGTTAATGATTTTTTCCCCCTCATAAAATCATGTACTGTTTGGCATTTAACAAAGAAACATGGGTATAAGCTAAATATATCCAATACTCTTTTAAACAAATGATCTCTCATTTTTGCTTTTAAGATAATAATATTTGGAATGCTTCCGTATGGTATTTTCACACTTACTCATAATTAGCAAGATAGTGCCACTCAATAGAAATAGCTTAAATGATCATATATGTTTTGGGATTTTCAGGTATGTGCATGTGTGTGTGTTAGAAAGGATGCATAATTTCCTCCACATTTCTCACAGTCTTTCAAAGTATTCACTTGAAATACTGTACAGAACATGAAGGTCAAAATATTTCCAAATCAATAGATAACATGTTAAAATATGAACTGAGGTTAGAAAATTACTAATGAAACAAGCACTTAAGTATCTGTATGAATTGTTACTCAGTATAAATTCAGTGCTTAAAGACTGTTTTTAATTTCTGTTTTTTAAATTGTATTTATTACAGGGTCTCACTATACATATCAGACTTGTAGTAATCCTCCTGGTTTCAGCCTCACAAGCAATGGGATTATAGGTGTGCACCACCATGCCCAGTCTCAGTCTCTATCTCAGGGTATCCTGGGGGCAGGGGCTGGCACCACACACCAGGGATTAAACCCTGGTCCCTGAGTCTATGTAAGCAGGCACTTTAATCAGCTCAGCTATCTCGCCAGCCCCTGTTTCAAATTTCTTATTTATCCTTACTCCATGTTCTTCCTTTACTATTCATGCAAATACACATTTTTGTTGTTTTTTCAGGAATGAGGAGAGGAGCTTCTTAGCTTTAGTTACAGGACTGAGACCTGCAGTTAACTGCTGTGTTTAGTCTGAGTTCATGCCTGTATTCATTTTGTCTTCCAAACTTTCAATGAGATCTGACTATGGTTCTGAACAAATCTCACACTATATTTATACTCCATTTGGATTGTTAAGTACTTATTGAACACAAAACTGTGGTACATTCTTGGAAGATGAACATATGATAAATATTATTATCTATAATAACATAATTATTAGTTATAATAATATAATATATTGACATTTAATTTTCTAGATATGCCTAAGTTACTTTTTCACTCATTACTGGAACAAAATATCCAAAAACTGAGGAAGGAAAGGTTTATTTAGCTCATAGTTAGTGGGGGTGTCAGTCTATACTAAGTTAGCTCCAAGACAGAGTGGCATATGGCACAGGGCAGCAGAAAACTGCAAACAGAAAAAGAAGGAACAACAGCTATAACTGCCAACAAGCCTCTCTCCCCTCCTTACATTTGCATGCAGATTATCTGCCCCAGGGCTTATGTAGCACTCATACCCATAATCCTAGTATTGGATCAAGAAGTAATCACAAACTATAGAAGTCACCCTAGGACTGCATGAGGCTTTGGGGGGACAACCAGACACAAGCAATAACATTCTGCCCTTGGTATTCCAAAGACTAATGCACATCCTTTTATGTAAAAGGTACTTTAGTTCATGCCAAAGTCCTACAAAGTCCTTGAATTGCTGAAAAGACCAAGTCCCAAGTCTCCTCCAAGATCTAAGGCAATCTCTTAGCTGTGAGTCCCTACATAAATGGAAAGTGAAACACTTCCAACATTCAACTCAACAAGAAAAATATTACTATTTTAAAAGGTACACAGAGCAGGATACCAAGCATTGGAACAAAAGCAAGTCTGAAATCCAGAAGGACAAACATTAACTCCAGTAGTTCCATGTGAAAGCAATCTGTGCTAAATTGTGAGCTCATGTTGTCTCCACTTCTATGCTACTTTAGCTGGTTGTAGCTCCCATGGCTTTCCTCTGGGGTTGGCTTTGCTCCATGCTTGCAGCTTTCCTCAGAAAATCCACGTTTCAGGACTTTCCAAACTTCTGCAGTTTCCACTGCACATTAGGCTTCTCACTCTCTGATTCACACACTGCCCTCTCAGAGGCACACTGCCTGGCCTTCCAAGAATCCTAAAATCTAGGTGGAAGTCTTCTTAACCTCAGAACTCTTTCATTCTACCTAGCCTAAAACTAATGCCACATGGATGATGCCAAGGACTGCTGCCAGCTGGAACAGTAGCCACAGTTTCTTCTCTCTTATCTGGAGGAATCAAGTACCTAGATTGTAGAGTACCTTGACCTTGATTCTAAGGAACAAATCTTTTATGCCGCTGCCATTCTGGAACTTGGAGTAGTCACTGCCTCCGTTCTGGAACCTGGTGTAGCCACTGCCACCATTCCAGAACATGGTGCTCTGCAGCTTATTCCTGTAAACAAAGTCTTTCACCTTTGCAGCTTTAAGACTGCAGAAAGTGAAGTACTGCTGCTTCCTGTGATGCCTTTAGATCATCTTTTCCATTTTACTATTTCCTTGACAGTGGAGATCCTCTTGGCTCTATTGTTGCAATCCACAGCTTTATTGATGCTTTGTTGCTGACAAAATTCACAATATCCTAAATCATCTTGCTGGGCTCTTTGCTCTCGATTCTCAACGTAAATCTGACTAAACACCCCAAACAATAGCCATTCCACTGCCTCAACATTCAACTGCCTTGAAATTTCTTTTTCCAGACAAATCAGTCTTCTGTGCTTAATCTCAGTCTCAGGTAAAGTCTCTGGACATGAGCAAATTCAGACAAAATTTCTCCCAAGCCATAATGCACATCATCTGGATTCTTACAACCAAGGTGGTCTTCATTCCCAAGAGAAACCTCCCCAGAGTTTTCTTCACAGGCAGGAGTTTTATCAGTATTCTGGTCTTTTCATCTCTGACCAGAATCTCCCATACAGAACAGCTAAAGGCATTCTAGTGGTTCTCTTCCAGATGCCATGTCCAAACCATTCATATCTCTTCTCATAAGTCATCCCCAAAGATTTTGAATGACATGGTCAGTCATATAGTCACAGCAATGATCCCACTTCTCAGTACCAAATTATGTCTCAGTTACCCTTCATTTATTTCAGGGACAAAATACCTAATGCCCATAATTAAGGAAGGAAAGATTTAAATTAGTTATTCCATGCTCACTGAGCTCCAAGGCACTGTGGAACATAGAAGTCAGTAGTTTGTGGAGGTAGAAAACAGCCAGGAGCAAAAGGAGAGGCAGCAGCTGTATCTGATAACAAGCCTCTCTCCATTGTTTATATTGTATTCAGGCTACCTGCCCCAAAGTGGTACTCCACAATCTCCATATTGAATCAAGAATTAATCATAAACTCTAGAAGTCACCCCATGAAGCTTTGTGGCGACAGCTAGACACAAAGCATAACAATATATCTTCAATTATAATTTGCAAAAGTCTAAGTTTGTAGTGTGAAGATTGCAACCTATCCAAAAGGAAAAATTAAAGCAGCTTAACATGAAATATTTTTGCATCAAGAATTATTCCTAAATGCAATTGCTAAGTGAACACTGTTAAAATAGTAAATAATTCATAATTTTTAAAACTGCATAATTTTCTAAGGAAAGCCACATAATACATAGTTGCTGATCAACTATCTACTTCTTACTAGAAGGCAAATTTGCTATGCCAATTAATATGTACTTAATTTTATTTCTCATTATCAGTTGTATATTATATTTGGATTAGAGTTAGATACCAGGGTCTCCAAAATCTCATATGGCTATATTTGACATTAATCACCGTATTGACACAAGGATGAGTCAGGGGCCTTATTCTTAGTGGCCTTACTGTTTTTATTAGTTAGCAACCTACAGTGTGCAGTGAAACATATACAGTGATGCCATGGCTAGATGCACAGCTGTTCCATTAAAGTAGGCAGTTCTACTCTGGATACTGTCATTTTATATTTATTTATTTATTTTGGTGGAACCAGGGATTGAATTCAGACCCTTGTGCTTGCCAGGGAAGCACTTATTCTACTGAGCCATCTCCCTGACCCTTTGGATTCTGTCATTTTAATAATTCTAATAAAGTCAAACAACACTACATTCCTCAAATCACTTAAAAATAATGTTACTATTCTATCAAAGAAAAATATAGGAATTATACCAAATGAAGCACCTGAAAGATTTCCACCTGAATTTTTCTATTTAAAATACTACACTCAGTAAAATATTTGGAAAGCGAAATACCAATTGGAAAAGTTCATACTGAATACAGTTCTTTTCTAGGTGATAGATTTTTCAAGAGACAAAAAATTTAAATACTCTGGATTAAGCTAAAAGAATACTGTATCTTTGGTTGTTGACCTCTCTCACATTCCACTGAAGGACGCACTTCACTTCTATACAAGTCTTCCATGATTAATTTTGCCTTTGAAATAATGTTCTAGTAAGTGACCCAGAAAATAGCTGTCTCCCCAAATTTAGCACATAGCTGTCAGACAGATTATTAGTACTCAAGACCTTTTCCCCATTAAGTGAACAAGTATTTATAACTCTTTTCATGCAGTGTTTATTCACAATCACATTTCTTGGGCCAAATAAAATTTGTCCTATTATGCAATCTTTTTCTTAGATCTCCCTTCTGAGACAGCATCATGCTGCCTTTTGCTGAGTTTTCCGAGGAGAAGCAGAAGAATACAGTAGTAGAAATGAATAGTACCATATGGATAAAAGCAGGTCATCCTCAGGAATGGCCTCACCTGAATGTATCCCCTTGTGGCTGTAACTAAATAGAAAGTTCCAGAAGGTAATTTTTTTTTTTTTTTTTTTGGTAGGGTGGTTTTCTTACCTTTGCTTCCAATTATGGTAACCAGCTGTAATGACTCCTTGAAACAGTATTTTGCAACCCTTAAATTTGTACCTAGGATACTGTGGATAGTGGTTTTACTGATTGTTATGGTTTAGAGCTGGAAGGTCTCCCAAAAAATCTCACGAGTTGACAGTTGAAATTTTTGGAAGGTGATCGATGAAGGGCTTTAACTTCATCTCCAGATTAATGCCTTTGTGAAGCCATTATTAAATGGCATTACTGGGATGTAATGGAAACTTAGGAAGGCCTAGTAGAAAGGAGCAGTTCCAGAGGTCATGGCCTTGGGGTGGTATGTGGTCATTAACCTTTCCTGTCTGGCTCTTCCCTTCTTTCTGCTTCCTGTCTGCCATGACGTGAGAACTCTACACTGCTGTGCCCTTCCACCATTCTACCTAAAACCAATGGAACCAATCAATCATGGACTCAAGCCTCTTAAACCATGAGCCAAAATAAGTCTTTCTTCCTTTTAAGTTGTTTGAATCAGCAATATAAAGTTAACCAGAAATCTATTAGAATTACTTCCTGTAAAGCTTCAACAAGACACTTTCTCTGGGTCATTTATTCAATCTTTCCTTTACTCAGTGCATAAAAACTAATCTTGTCAAAGAGAAACGAATTAGTTAATGTCTCTACTCTGGAAGAACTCAATCTCATCTCCCTTCTTTTCATATAATCTCTCTCAACAAACCCACTGGCTCTTGAGGCATTAGGAAGGCAAGAAATAGATGGCACTAATTCTCTCAATTTAGTTCCAGCTTGTTAAATCCAACCACAAACCACATGAGGTGCTCAGATACACAGCCACCTTGGGGAAGCAATTCTCAGAATCAGCATTGTAGATCCTAAGAAATGTTTTCAGTTTTTGATGTTTCAGGTAATTGAGCCTCAGAAGCAAAATAAAATTTTAGGCTTTGAGAGCAGCATGCTTGGTCGATAGCAACCATAACCTGTTAACCTTTTCTTCTGCCACACTCACTGTCAGGTTCTCATTTTCACTTAGACATTCCAACAGTACTGTCCACAGAATCCCTTGAGGGACTTGTTAAACAGAGAGAGCCCTTAGATGACTGGTGAAGTGTGTCATAGTCACGGAGGTTGGACCTAGCGTGGCTTTTTAAGTGAACCCACACACAGTTGTCTCACATACACACATAAATCTGAAAGCCCAACTACAACAGACAACTATAACAATCTATTAATACTTAATCTTGTTTTTATTATTTCACCTTATTTGCTTTAAATATTTCTGTAAAATAATATCAAAACTCAAGCACTGATTCTTGCTAATGTCTTATGTTTATGTGAATTTCAGAGACTTTAAAAACTATAAATCTTTCTTTTTTGTATATCAGGGATAGAACTCAGGACTATGTGTTTACCAGGTAGACACTTATACCATTGAGCTCTCTCCCAGGCACAAAAATATTCTTTTCACCAAAAAAGTATAAATCTATGTATAAGACTATAGTTCAATTGTAGAAAACTTACCTTGGCTATGTAAGGCCTTTAGCCTTCTCACCAGGATACCAAACTTTTCAGTTCTAACTGATCTCTCAACTTTCACTAGATTACTTCATATTTCTTAAATATCATTACTGCTTCTCACATCTAGATTTTTTTTTGTTGTGTTCCTTCATTCTGTTACGTCTTTGGCAGTCCTTTGCCTCAAGTATGAGTGTTCTCTCCTCCTTAAAGCTTGCCTGGTTCTCTCTCCCAATCACATGCAGTTTTCCTCCTTCTCTAGAATTCCTCGGGCCATTCACATTTTCTATAATAACTGCTTCATTGTAGTTACATTTTTACATATCATTCTCCTTCTAGATTGTAAACTCCAAATAAAACATTACTTTTTATCACATTTGATATCAATCTACCTAAAATGTAGAACATTTTAGTTTTTTGATCCTCAGTCTTAGAGGGAATCGTGTGTGTGGTCTGCTACGATCAAAGACTAGGGTGCACTATTTTTTCTGCATGTCAGGTGGAATATATATTAAGTACAAGTCATACTTAGTGCTTTACTCTTTTTTCACTCCATCACTGTTCTCATAATCAGATGTGTTGCATTCATAGAATGTTGTATTCTTATTTTTCTCTAATAAGCTTGATATTGGTAGATAAACTGTACTATAAATTTCTCACCAATTTTTATGTATATAATGTTTATGTACTTCTAAAGGTATATGAAAAGATGGGGGATACAGAAATTAGAGTATCATAAAGAAAACTCATGCTAGTATATCCTTAGACTCTATACCATGCTTCTTAGTGTAACTTCTGATTGCTAAATTTTCATTTTCCTTAAAATTTAAATAAACCCAAAATATAAATCACGAGATGCAAGTTAAAGAACTGAAAACTTCTAGAGAAGTTTTATAAAATACTGACTCATATTTATATTGAATCATATCTATTTCAAAGTTTAAAAATTAAGAGGTATGAAGACAAAACATTCATTTCATTTATTACATATCCTATGACTATACATAAAATATGTGTAAAGTATATAATTTTAGATATTTCATTATGCCTCACAGATACTGAAAATACCCAGTTATCAACATTTTTTTACATTTCATATGGAGTGCCACATTCTTTGTGGACTACTCTTCCCACATTGATAGCACTAACTGAATATGGTCTTTAGACACTGAAGAAAATATAATTTGATTTAAATCAAGGTACATACTCAAACAAAGGTAAATATTCTTCGGAGCATAAGCACTACATACATTGATGTTTTATTATTTCTGTAAAATATATCACATGTGCAGTGGTATAAGAAAATATGAATTTATTATCTTATGATTCAGGGATCAGAAGTGTAGTACAGGTCTTCCTAAATTATAACGAAGATGTCCTGCAATCCTATTACCGCTAAGTATTCAGAGCAACAAGAATACTCAGGCATTGCTGGTGAGTATATAAAATGGCTTAACTGGTTGGAAAGATAGTTTGGAAGTTTTTTATAAAGCCATCGTCTTACAATATGATTCACCAATTGAACTCTCAATATTTCCTTAACATATTTGAAAGGTTATATCCTCAGAAATACCATGTAATCTCTATTGAAAGTTTATTAAAGATTATAAAATATGAATTGGTTGAGTCAAAGATATAGTGCAGTGGCTGAGTGCTTTTCTAGCATGTACCATGCCCTAGGTTCAATGTACACATGATGTAGTGGGCCTGGAGTAAGAGAGAAGCAACTGAAAAGTCCTTCAACAAGTAGACAGAAAAACACAGCATAGCATGGCAGTTCAGTCGAAGACTAGTCACTGATAAAAAGGCATGAGTGTCAAGCTGCACAGAAACATAAGTAAGTCTTGAACATAAACTGATGAGTGAAAGACATGTGCTTCTCAAGTGTAAATATGGTGTAATTCCATTTATATGATAGTCTAGAAAAGGTATATATATATATATACCATATATATATATGGTAAAGAAAGAAAGAAATTCAGAAATCATTTAAGAAACAATGAGATCAAGTGTAGGTGAAGAATGGGATGGCCTAATTGACTTTGTAAATAAATGAAATATATAAGATTAAAGTAAATAGGGCTATCCATTGTGAACTCATTATACATGTAGACTGGAAGTGAACACATCAGTAGATCTTTCATGGTGAATGGTGGGAAACATTTTGTCCATGTGAGAGTTGGAAGTTACAGATAAGCAAGAAAAAAGCCTATAATGATTCATCTGATGAGATGGATTATAGCTGAAGATATTTTTATGAAGTTTTTTTCTACTAATATAAATATAATTACACATAGAGTTACGTATGGCAGGGTGTGGTGGCAAGCTCACTGAACACCCAGGTTGACTTATTCCAGGACAGGGTAGGACTGACAGTGTACAAGACAAGTCTGGAGCTCCTTGTGTGCCATAAAACCAGGAAATACTCAACACAGCAGAAACCTTGATGATACTGCATTAAAGGGATATAAGATTCGACTGACACAGACAAATTGTAATGTAAGCAACAAAACAAAGGAGCATTGGATTATAAGCAAAAATGTACTCATTAGTCCATATTGATAGAATAATTGAATAAATGAATTGACAAACCTTCCATATAGAACTGTAAATAACTTTTGAAGATACACTGTATTCAAGAAAACACCTCTGTGCACAGTATGAAATCATTTTGATGAGTGAGGAAATATCTTTTATCTTTTATAAAAGGAAATATTATCTATTATCTTTTATTATCTTTTACCCTTTATTCCTTAACCACTTTCTGATACTGAGCAAAACATCAGTCCACACTTTTTTTTTTGTTTGTGTTTTGAGGTCTTGTTGGTACTGAAAGTTGAACCCATGACCTTCTACTTGCCTGGTAGGTGCTGTGCCACTGAGCTATATCACTGGCCGAAACCACACACTAGACAAGAGACTTTACTAATAGGGCCTGCTTCAACTACCATAATTCTGAAATCAGGTGGCACTCTTTGCAGTTCTTTGTTAAGATAGATAAACCTTTTCCTGATACTCCACATTTGAGACTGGATTTCAATGCTGAATAAGAAGGACCAGAAAAATGGACAATGTATAGAGTTGGTGCTTAACCACAGCCATGCTCAGAGGTGCTCCAGGCCCAGATTTCCCACTGGGGCAGATCACCTGCCTTCTCAGAAGCCTCAGATGAGTTCCTGTAGTAATGGGGAAAACCCAAGCTGATTGCTGTTAAGAATGGGAACTGAGGCACCAACTGTGTGCTTTCCTCTCAAGTTTAGATTTCACCCTATGATTAATAGGGGTCAAAAGGTCTCATGTTCTCTATTGTGTGCCCAAGTATACCTCACTCTCAGTCTACTGGTAGCTTCAGCAAGATCTGCCAGTGAAAACCCAGACCACAGACCAGAAAATAACCAAATGTCTTGAAGATTGACAGAGAGTAAATGTTTTCTCTTTTTGTGGTATCAGACAATGTGGCATAATACATTTATATCCATAAGTATTATAAACTTCTAGATTGCTCATAGTTGGATTGCTGATAGAATAGACTTGCTGTTTCCAGTCTATTCTATACTCTCATTCTTTGGCAAACTGCTACCTTCTCCCAACTTCAAGGCAAAAAGCAATAAATACAATCTTCCCATGTTGCTATCTCTCTGATTTTCTTTGATAATTCCTCTTTTTTTGAGTCACATATGATTTGATTGGGCTAACCTATATACAACTGACTACTCTTCTTACCTTTAATCTTGATGATATTTGAAAACTCCTTCTTGCCACTTAAGATACAGGTTGACGAGGCTAAAGGGCCAATATTTTCCTCACTATACTGAAAATTTTGGAGTTATGTACATCTATTATTACTCTCTACTTTTTTTCTACTTCAGATGTCACAAAGACATGACCTCCAAAACTAAATCTTCCATCAAATGTAGCTTCTTCCAGGGTAGAAACATATCTTTATCCAACAAACTAGTTTAAAAATTAAGAATGACTCTTTATAATCTCCAGTTATATTAGGAATTTAAACTAGAAGTTTTAAAGGCCTCTAAGGCCTTCCTTTGAAATCTAAGTAGAAGCCTTAATGATGCCATAGTTCTTAAACTTTGTATGCCTGGAAACCAGCATGGATGATGCCTTGGTCTGCTTCAATCTGAAGCAGTAGCCAGGACCTCTTAGTTTATGGGTGCAGAGGTTTCTGAGTGCTTTCATGGCTGAGAACTGTGAAATTAATCATTGTGAATTAATTACTTAAGCAGCCCCTCTCTAGCATGTGAACCAATGAAAATTTTACAGTTATTTAACCTTGTGCCTGTAAAGGGTAGGTGATGCTGATTCCTGAGATAAAGAAAAGCACCACTCCTATTGTTCTCATGCAAAGTACTTGGGTTCTTTTTAATGCTAATCTTTTCAACAACTCTGCTCTCTGCGATGAACTTTGCAGGACTCTGGTGAAACTCCAAATTTTTCAAATAGATCATTTACTCCTTATTCTTACAGTAATCCTAGCTGAAAAGCACCCAGAAGTACCATGCCATAGGCTGAATGTTGAGCTCCCTGGAAATTTTCTCAACCAGATTAATTAGTCCACTATCCTGAATCTCAATTTCCACAATGTTTTAGGACATGGAAAAAATATAGGCAAAATTTTGCCAGAGTGTAATGCACAATATCTCTCAGCCCATTGACAATGGAGTTCTTGCTCTCAACTGAATCCTAAGCTTTGCTTTTACCATCTGTATTTTTATCCGCATTCGAGTCTTCTGAGCTCTGAACAGAATTCCCATGAAGTTCAATTTACAGCATTCCAGTGCTTCTTTAGTCAACATGTCCTTTCTAAACTCTTTCCAAATCTTTTCAAACTCTTCCTATGTACCATTTCTAAACCACATTGTCAGTTATAGTCATGGAAAAAACCTCACTCTTCTTACCAAATCATGTCTTAGTCATTTTCTTATGTCAAAGATGAAATACTCAATAGCTACAAGTGAAAAAAAAATCTTATTTTGGTTCATGGTTTTTAGAGGATTTAGCCCATAGTCAATTGGCTACAAGGCAGAAAGGTGATCGTACAAGGGGCTTGGAGAAGGAAAGCTGCTTACACTGTGGCAAGCAGGAAGCAGAGACCAGGCAGAGCTCAGGGAGGGAGATTCATCTACTTCCAGGTCACACCCCTGGTGACTTATCTCCAGTCAGGTTCACCTCCTAACAGCAAGTCATCCACAGCACCCTCATGATCCATAGCCCAGCCTCAGAGCACATGAGAGTTTTGGGGTACATTCCATGTCTAAACAACAACTTGAGACCTGGAAATATGCATACAAAAGGAACATTCATGAAAATATTATAAGCATTTTAACTAGGAAAATATTATACCAGTTTTAATTTTTTTTTTATTTTAAAGAGTAAAAACAAAAACAAAGATAGGAACAAAGTGACGTACAACAATACATATGGAACAGAATTTCAAAACAAAACAAACAAACAAAAAATGATCATTGTTACTTATTTTTATTGTCAGATCTCTTACTCAGATTAGCAAATGTAGGTATGTATCTATATGCAAGATTAGTCAAATAATTAAACATTAATGTGTGCTTTCAATTAACCTTATTTTTTCTTGTCCTTTTTTATTTTTTGGTTTATTTTAAAGAGAATATAATAATAGCTGATACAACATTAGAAAAGGCACACATTTAGAAGAACAAGATGAGAAATATTCAATCTTGGGTTTTGTATTACACATTTCTGTCTTTAATGTAGTGCTCAGATTATAGATATTAGGACATAGAGTCACTCAAAGTGAAAATTTTAAACATTAACTGCTACTTTCAAAAAACTGATAGAAACTAGCAGTACAATCATCTCAGCTATCCTGTATATGCACTTGCATGATTTTCTTTGCATTTTCCAGCTTTTAAGGTGCTCTGCATTCCTTGGCTCATGGCTCTTTCTATTTTCAGAGCCAAAAATAATGAGTAGCATCTGCATGTCACATGTTTCTATTTCATCTATCAGCACAGTTCTCTGTTCACATAGAAAAGCTGTCCTGCTGTTAAGGACTCATGTGATTGGATAATCCAAGTTAATTATCTTATTTCAAAGTTCTGAAATTAATCTTCTCTGTAAATTCCCTTCATCCACTGAAGTAGGACCTCCTCAGGCTTTAGAGATTAGGGGACAGGCAACTAGGATAGAGGGGACACCATTCTTCCTACCACAGCACACATATATGAAGATTCCTTTATCAGACACTACACAGTGACCACTTTGATATCATTAAGACATTCACCTCCTTTTACCTTAGTAAGTTATTCTTTCCTCAGTGAGTAAAAAAAAAAAACCTCAGCAGAGATGCTGGAAAGACATTTCACCAAACAGTAAATGAGGTCCTCAATTCAGAGGAAGTTGTCTTCCAATATGGTACGTACCTCTCCCCTTGAGTTTTAATCCTAATATATATTTAATTTGATAAATTAAGTGGTTAATGGTTGTTTCTCACAGGGCTTATTATGGTTATAAGAACTTTAATTTGAGCTAACTGTTTTATACTTATATAATGCTATCATTAACACAGAAGTGAGTACTTTACAGTGTACAATCCTCATTAAAACATAATTTTCTCACCTAGGTTGTCATCAACTTTTAGTTGTCTGTGATTATTTGCTTGTATTCTGGTTGTGATATGCTTCTTCAGTTTCATAGCAATTTTAGAAATGCGAGTTATGAATTAAAGCAGAAGATATATTAAGCCTGAGATGTTGAAATTTCTCATGAGAGGATAGTTAGGATAGAATAAGGTTAAAAGAAATAAATGTGCATGGAGTAAGACCCATTTTATTCTCAAACTAACCATAGCATAAGCAAGATATAAATACCGACATTAAAACTTGGTGAAGTCTTAATGAAAGATATGTAAATGGCAGTGCTGTAGGGTGCATTTCCCAGTGTCAAGGGAGATTCTTATTCTTCAGAGTCCCAGTCTTCAACTCCAAAAGCTACACAATTGCAGCCTTCCTTACAGGTCCACTGTGAGATAAAGGAAGTCAGTCTAGATAGACAATCATGGAAAGATCTTCACACTATTAATTTGAATGTTTCTTCCCAGTGTTAATAGGATTAATGAAATGCATGTTAATAGTTTCTGTTGGAAGTTTTGCAAGGCAAACACCAAATGTAATTATCCTTATAGCCCTTGAGCACCAATGCAAATTAAATTTTTATCAGGAAATATCACAACAAAGGCATTTCCTAACTGATGAAATGCTGCACATATCATATTCCAAAAGTGACTATGCTGGACCCATAATCTGACATTTTCCTTCATGAAGATCTCTACTGAGAAATAACAAAGGCGGCTTAATGAATTCTAGTGCTGTCCCAGTCCCATTTTGTTTTAAATCCCTCTAAGCCTACTCAACATCATTTAGAAATAGTTGAAAAGAGACATTTTATCTTTGTATGTTAAAACAAAGATATTCAAGGGAGCCAGGGAGATGGCTTAATAGAATAAGCACTTGCCTGGCAAGCACAAGGCCTGAGTTCAATCCCTGGTTCTGCCAAAAAAAAAAAAAAAAAAAAAAAAGATACTCAAGATTTTTCCCTTCATACATTCCTTGATCAAAGCTCAGATTTTTTTTTTGTGTTATTGGAGATTGAACTTAGGACCCTGCAATTGCCAGACAAGTACTTATTCTACTGAAAGCTCAGATGGTTTTTCCAGGGCTGACCATATTATTAGAGTGATTTTTGTGGATTCTCACAAAATTCATGTGGAGAGCTGGTGTTAGGATAGTTGTAATATAGAGGTAGCAACAGAGGGTATCAAACATCAGGCACAGTTGAACAAGGTGCTGTTACAACAGCTCATGTTGTAAAAGTTTTTCATTCTCACTCTATGCGAGGTGTCTTGTCATGTCAACCTCGCTGCCATTATGTTTCAGTCCCCATATGCTTCTGATGCTTAGATGAGTCGTACAAATAAACAAAAATCTCTTCTGCTTCAGCCTCCACAATTTAACTCTACGTGTCTCACACTGCTACAAAAGTATGACAAGGTCCAGTAGGAAAGGGACAATTAAAAATCTCAAGAGAAGAAATTGATCAAGGAGAATTGGGTAGTGACTAAGGAATAAAAAAATGAAAGATCTTAGGAACTAAACCATCTATTAGAACCTTTACTAGCATGTAGATAGCAAATAAACTGATATCTCCATTCCTAACCATTAATTTACATCAAAAATGCTTCTGACTGTTATTAAACAGCCATAGGCAGATAGCCTATTACAGTTATGTCTCCAAAATTGGAAGAAATATTTTTCTTATTTTGTCTACTGTTCTGATTAGCTTTTCCACTATTCTCAGGGCAGACATTTTCCAACCATTTTTCACATGAAATGTGTTCACTGGGTTCTTAATTTATTCCAGGAGATGCTCTAGTTTTCATCGTTGATGGACTAGTATGTTCAAAGTCAATGGGAATATTTTGAGTATTCTGAAGAAGATTAATGACTGTCCATTTTCTTCTGTAATAAACACTTTTATTTAAGCATTCGTTTATTTTTCTGATCTCCTTGCACTGATCAAACATTTAGGGCAGTGTCTGTCGAGTAGGAACTTTATGATGTATCCTTGCTCACTTTATTCTCTATATTTGACAACATGAAACTCCTTGCTCACCCCTAAAGTCACAGTGACTATGAGAGTCAGTGTTTTTAAACAGTACAGACATTGAGGCAGCCACGACAGCATAAATAGACTTTCATGGGAATGGACTTAGACAAGAATGATGAATAACTGATCTGGGAGTCTGGGGGAGTATTTTGAGAAGTAGTGACACTGTGCCATTTATCATAATGAAATTTTTAAATTAAACATCCATTGTAATTGTTTATCCCATCCCAGTTTATCAAACTAGGAAAATCTCCTTCTTAAAAAACACATTTAAAATCATAAAGTTTTTGCCCAGTGTGTTGAAGGATGCCTGCAATCCCAACACTTGGAAGGCTGAGGCAGGAGAATCACCATGAATTCAAGGCCAGCCTGAAGTACATAGTGAAACCCTATCTCAAAAATTTCCTTTAAATGACTAAAATTGCCAAGATGTGCATGGTCAGTAAAATAAAAAAATCTATCAATATATTGAAGAAGCTTTAAAATATATATGAGTAGTATTTTTAGATATAAATCTCTTTGATAGTTATTTCTTTTTAATGATTTAAACTCTTTTGAAGATAGCATTCATTGATCTACATTTGAGACAGGGTCTTTTATTTTTTGTGGTCACCGAGCTCACCCTGGGGGCAGGGCTAGCACTGCCCTAGTGGTGCTGGGAACCAAACTGCAGTCTCTGCACACTTGCTGAAGCTTGCCTAAGCAGGCACTTTACACCACTGAACTATCTTGCCAGCCAGAGACAGGGTCTTTTTATATAGTTCAGGCTGGCTTTGAATTCCTGTGTAGTCCAAGATGGCCTTAAATTTATGGGGATCCTCCTGCTTCTGCGTCTCAAGTGTTAGGATTACAGGTGTATATACACCACCATGCCAGGCAACACAAACTTTAACATGATTTTTTTTTCAATGAAGATATTTCATGATATCCATCTATATTCTTCTTTTCTACAAGTACATCTTTCATAATCTGCACCCTTCTAAGGGCTGTGCTCATGATCCAGAAGGAAGCTAGATGCAGTGTGTTGTACCAGCCCATCTTAACCGCTACTCTCTAGGGCCTCTGTCAATTTTCTCTGTCCTTTGATATCAGATTCCATTGAGATTATTTGATTTTTTCAAGAAGGATGGACTTTTTCCTGCACTTCCCTCATGAGCAAGTGAAAATACCCTAAACTTTGACATAGCAATATGAACAGTTATCTATAAAACACAAATTAAACTGACAATTTGCAGTGTAGCATCAGTGTTCGTGAAGGCAAAGGGCTGAACAAACTATTCTGCAACATTTCTTCCCCTCCGCTGATTGCTCTGAGCTACTTATATTCTGAAAGAAGTTAAATACTAAATGGTACTGAGATGTATGGCAGTCAATGAAAAATATTTGCTTATTAAGAATAAGTGCAGTTATTCTGTCCAATGGTAGCAAACAGGCACATTTCCTCTACTTTGGGAAAAGCAAGGGAAGGGCAGACCCCTGGAAACAACATGTCACTGTGAAGTGGAGAAGAACACAAGCCTGTGATGGTCAAAAGGCTGGGCCATGTGAAGAGAAGCATCTGCTCCATCCCACAGGCAGACATGGCAAGAAGAGATAGGAGGCTACAAATGGAGAGTAGTGTAGTGGATTCTCTATTTAATGTCCAGTTTCATCTATTTTCCACACTTTATCCAGTGGTTTATTATATACCTTCTCAGACAGCAGTACAAATATCATTTCCAATAACGCAAGAAAAAAAAACAGCATCCTTTGTTCTTTTCCAAGACTTATTGGTGTTTGTTCTTCAAGATAATTTATTTGCAATATGGGAGGAAGCAAGGGCATTGCTTTCATTTTACTTATACGGAAAGACATATATTAAGTCAGAATCATTCTCCAGTGCTCAAAAGAAGACAACCAATGAGTTTCTGGAATATACTGCAAGGGTCTTTTTCAGCTGCAACATTGTTAAAGGCCTGTATAATCCAAAAGTAAACAGTCAATGAGCCATGTAGGATGACAGAAAACATGAACTCTACCCCCTATATCATTTTCACATGAAACCATAACCAAAGCCAGCCATGTCTTATAATTCCAGAATAATGCAAATTAGTGCTACTCTGATATGGGTATTTGTGTCAGGATTACAACTTCAGCAGATAAAGGTACATGGGAAAATCAGCTGGGGATATAGCCCAGCAGCATAAAAGTATATGGGAAATTCTACCTCTAAAGCAGCTGCTACCTATATGATTCTCTGATGATAAATAAGAAGCCTAGTACCTTGGTAACTTTTCTTATTTTTGGAACAAAAACAGCACCCACAAGAAGGAAAGGTTCATTGTAGATCATAGTTTGTAGAGGTTTTAGCCCACAGTTGACTGGGTCCAAGGCCGGGTGGTATGGCAGAGAGGCAACTCAGAAGAGAAACTGTTCATGGCAGAACAGGCAAGAAGGCAGCAAACAAATTAGCAGTATGCAAAGCAGCTGCTTTCATTCAATCCAGGCTACAAACATACTGGTGTACCAGTGATACCCAGATTGGGTTTCTATTTCCAGCGAATTCCTTCAACCCCACCCAGAACTATGGTAATCCAATTTATTTGGATGTTTCTTACTCAAATTGACACAGTTAATTTAAATGATGTAACACAAATAGCTCAGTTCACTTCAGTCCACACCACAGCTCATTTGCTCGGATTTATTTTTCAATTTTTATAACTACTGACCTTCCCACCTTTGGCCATGAACTGTGTCTGAACTTGCACTCAGTAATCTTTCTTTCCTCTGCTTTAATATATATCATAACACACATGGTATCCAATAAGTGATCCCCACTTCCTCTTTAGTTTCACCACTTCTGCCTGTGCTTAGTGTCTCATGAAATACTATTGGATCAGACTATGAGCCTGGTGAATCAATTTTTAAAGCAATACATGAAACTGCTGTCAAGGGAGTATGTGAATCGTGAAACTCTGAATAACTACCATTTTGTTAGGGTACATTAGAACTAGTGACACTATAATGACTAATTTATCTAGGTACGGAGCTTGGCATCTTCTCAGAAAGTGGCAATAAGCAAATGGATAAGATAGAGCAAAACAGCATATCCACAAATCAGAGTTGTCGGGCAATTAAAATTCAGAGAATGGGTATCACCATTAATTATTTCTATGATCTCCCCATATCCATCTCACTTAATAAAAGCAAACTCAACAGTTTCCCTAAACTTGTTTCCAGTGTTCTGAATTAGAGGCTGCTGTGCTTTAAGGTATGTAATACAAGCACTGAGTATTCAAGATTTCTATTCCTTATTCATCTTCAAAACCCCACTCCCTTCTCTTCTCTGAATGAAGTAGATCCTAGAAAGATCTAAACAATTTCTCTCAGTTTCTCTTCTAAACCTTCAACAAAATTGAAGTCCTTACCTCCATGTCAGGCTACTTTTCATTATACACATTTTTGAGTGTACAGGGCATGACACAGATTGAGAACTAATGAAAGCACAAAGTTCTGACAGAGATTTTAGGTTGTATTCTAATACAAGCACCGATTAGGTTTAATCTCACAGCCATGCCTGCTGTGATGGCATCTTAATGTCAGAATTACTGTGTTAGTAATATATTTCCTGAGCTCTCAAATTTGTTGGGCAGGTATGGTTAATCCCATTTTATGAATGAGCAATCTATGGCATAGGGAAGCAAATACATTAGCCGGTGGTCACTCTGCTAATAAATGGCAGGATTTATACTCAAATCTCTTCCCAAACTCTGTGCATTTTGACTATTACATATACCATTTTTGTTGGACTAGTTTTAGTTCTAGTTCTGTGAAGTTTGCTGAGTGGCTTTGGTGAATCCCTTGCTATTTTTGGCTTCAGTTGTCTTTATCTGTGCCACACTGCATATGATTTCTAAAGTCCTTCAAAAAAAAAAAAACAAGAATGGGTATCAGTGGAGGTTAAAACTATCAGGAAGGGTATAACAGAGCCAACCACCCACACTAAAAGACAAATGGGGCAGGATATGGATAGTTGAAAAGAAGACTCAAAATGAATATTCCAATCAACATGATTGTTGTAAGAAAATGTGAGGACATGAGAATAGGGATGCTGGGTTGTTAGACTAAGAAGATGTTATCTGTACTACCAAGTGTGGCCAAAGTAGAACAGGTTTGGGGTTATGATTACGAGTGAGCTGGGATGTATTAAAAACATTACTCTTGATAAAGTTTTGATTTGGGGAAAACAGGTTACTTAGGTTAATAAAAATGTATTGGTTAGAATAACAAGTCATTATGACACATAAATTTATAATTTTAGTGACTTAATATAGCAGACATGTATTTCTTGCTTGAAAGTCCAAATCAGTTATTTCTGATAGAAGATAATTTGTATTCAGGATGATTAAGTACATGGTGGACGTCATAGTTCATATTGGGTTTCTGCCAACAGACGTTATAAACTCAGTGAACATCTTTTGAGTGTCTCCTACATATTAGCAACTATTACTGACTGATGTTAGAACTACTGAGGCAGAAGGCACCACCTCTACTGTGAGGAATCCAAAAACCAGGGAAAAAAACCAAACACGTATTTATTATTTGCTGTGGAGCACAAAAAGGAAAGTATTTTACATATTATAGAAGAAGAGAGCTCAAATCAGAGCCTTCTGGTGAAAATTATTTGCCTTTCCAGTGAAACCCTTGGTCTCTAAGTTCTTAAAATAAACACTGGAAAGTACCTGCCCATTAATCTTTTGAACTTTATCAGCTACCAAGGTCCCTGCTTTGTCACTGCTCTTCAAGTTCAGGTATCTCTCTTTTCATGTCCTTTCTTGGCACTAGGCGGCCACTTCTAGAGGAATTTTCCAGTTATCACATGGCTAGATTGGGAACTGGAAATAGGAAGATGCAGGTTTTTACACTGACTCTGGCAGTGACCCACTGTGTTGGTGTTCAGACACATCAGACTTGTAATATTATCCTTGTACAATGATTTGCAAAATTTATTCCACTTTCAACTTGAACCTATATATTTTTCATTCCTTAATTAACATTATATTTCTCCTCAATATAGTGTAATAAAAGATATTTCTCTTTAATTTAGTGTAGCTGACATCATTGTGTTCTTTACGTAGCTATTGTCCTGAAAGCAACAGGGGTACCTGACTGGAGTGTGAGCTTCAACACAGACTATGTTCATTTCTGAAGCAACACCCTTTTTGGCTGTGGAATAAAAACAGTAGACTGCTCTGTGGCTCAGTTTCTGGAAACAATAACAGGCTTTACTTCCTTTGGTCGAGATGATGGTTAAATTAGTGAATGCAGGAAGCCCAAAGCTTCTATATTCTTACTCCCCATAGGGTCACAGCAAGTCTTTTCTCTAGCCCTGAAGAAATGCTAATACTGTGTTTCCCTTTATTAAATATGTTCAAACAACTTAGCACATATTTTGTCCTAATAATTTAAAGCAGCATTCACTTGAAAATGTAATGCACACAAACTAAAAGGAAAATAGTATTTTATGTTATTCTTAAATAAGCATTATCACTTACTAACAATATGTATGGGTACGTCTTCTAGATATCATGCTGTATCACATTTTCCAAACTCAGAATAATTTCTTTTTTTATTTTTAAAATTTTTTTTAAGTATTTAGTACAGGGTCTACAGGGTCTCATTCCACACATTGAACTCATAGTGATCCTCCTGTTTTCAGCCTCCCGAACACTGGGATTGCAGGTGCATGCCACCATGGCCAGTCTAACCTTCAAATCATTTCTTAAGCCACATGCATTTCACATGGGCATTTGTGCTTTTCCTCAGTAGTTGCTGAAGACAAAGTTTGGGAGGGATATTATGTGAACTAAGATCAAAACAGTGAAATAGCTTGAGTTGGAAAATCAAGCCATTCCCAGAAGACATGAAGATCTCTGTTGTTTCTCTCTGGCTTTGAAGTGGTCCACAGAGAGCCCATGAGCTGGCTGCAATGCTCCCCTGGCAACTTTAAGGGAATCTTAAAGTTAATCTGTATAAATCACTGAAAACACTACCTGCTACATATCAGGGTTTAATACACATTAGCTGTTTTTTCCACTTTATCTCTGCAAAAACCCATAGAGGAAGTTTGTCTTATCACAGCTATCTTCAGATTAGGAAACTGAGCCTTGAGGTCAAGCACACCACTCACTTATACCAAGAAATGCAGAAAGTAGAATTTTAATTCTAGTTTACCTGTAATTCAAAGTTTATGCAAATTCTTCCCAATATACCATACAACTTCCTTTTGGTTAAAGACTTAGTGGTACTGATGAATTTTAAACTTTAAGATTTTAATTCATGTTTGTAGCAGATTAACTGAAGAGCAGCCCCTGTGTTATAATGCTACCGAGTTGATTTCCATTTTAAATTAATGACACATTTGGTTTGTTTTAAACATTTCATTAATTTAAAATAGAAATTAACTCAGTGGCATTATGTGCAATTGCTCACAAAATTTTATAGGCATTAATACTTTGCACATTTGTCTCAATGGTTTTAAATTAATAGATAAATGCTTAAATAATGCTTTGTTTGAACTCATCAGCTACCTGCCTCCTTTAGAAGGAACCAATACCTTGAAGCTGTATTACTGCTATGGATATTTTTGTTCGTTGACTATAAACAAATACACATGTAGACTGAATATTGCTCAAAGGTTGAAGGGCCAAGATCATTATGTTTACTTCTCTATTTCTTTTCAATATTGTATTCCCCATGCCTAAAATAACTGTTGGCCTTTGGTAGATTCTACAAATTTTCTGAATGATTAAACAACAGTTAGGGCCCGTCAAATAGCTCAGTGGATTAAAGCACCTGCAAGCAGGTGCAGGACCCAAGGGTTCAATTCCTGGGTGTGTTATGCCGGCCCTACCTCTGGGGCCCGATGAGCTGGCGATTGAGACTGGGTATGGTGGAGTGCTGCTGTAATCCCAGCTCTTGGAAGGCTGTAAACAGGTAGACCACTAAGAATCTGATCTACTAGTGAGACCCTGAACACCCTGCAGACCCTTCCCTAAAATACAGAAAAAAAGCTTGAAAAACATTTTTAAAAAGAAATAAATAAGAGTAATGTTGCTTACTTTTAGACACAAAATATAATATGAATATTATTATGCTAATATTCTCTTACAATTTGATTTTTTTAATGTTTATAAAATTAATCATGGATAATGTATAGATATAGATTCTTCATCTTAAATGCTAGATAGCTCTTTGTTGTAGATATAAGCAGCAAATTACCTGTTTCCCTAAGGGTATTTAAATTTTTCTGTATTAAATACTCTGTTAGACATTGCTGAAGATTACAGTAATGTTAAGGTATTTTCTCATATTTGTTAGGCTAATAAAGTTTACATATACTATAGTAAATGTAACTGTTAGTAGTATACATTTCTGGTGGGGGTTAGCAGTGGTCAGTAAAGTTTAGGATGTTTAGATTCTGTATGCCCAGATATAGGTTGACAAGGACATTAATACAAGCATGTTAAATCTCAATACTTTCAGAAGTGAAAACCATTAGCTGTTTTCTCTTGTTGTGTTCATTTATTTATGCATAGCAAATCGACTTCAAAATTTACTGATTACAACTAACCCTTACAATGGCCATGGGTGTTGTAAGTCAGTGATTCTGAAAGGGAACAGTAGGGAGAGTAGCTTTTGTTCCATGGTGTCTGAGGTGTCCATTGGAAGGTCTTCAGGTGTGAAGCATCTAGACATATCCTTATTTATATATCTGATGGTGGGGGTGACAATTGTTGGCAAGAACTCCACCTTGAGCTCTTAGCTGTATTAACGCACATCTATCTGATCTGTCTTCCTCAGAGCATGAAGACCTCAAGTCCCCATGGCCTTCCAGAATCCCCCAACAAAGCATCCAAAGAGATCCAGGTAGAAACTGTTGTTTTTCCCGATGTACATGAATTAATCATGTGGTATTCCTGTTGCCATGGACACCATCCCGAATAAAGGGAAAAACATAGGCTCCAATTATGGTGTAGGTTACGAGTGGGTTATTACAATATAGATAAATAAGATATCTATATAATCAACTTTGGAAAAAAATAACATCTGTTCCATCTTTCTTATTGTCCTTTCTCTCTTTTCCATCTTTATTTCATTCACTGAAATTATTTGCATTAAGGCCTCAATATAAATGTTGTCATTCATAAATGTGTGTATATCTGTCATAATAAATACGGCACATAAACATATCAGCATTCATAACTTTCTCAGAACTAGTGCTATATTATGTCCATTCCTAAAATACCACTTTTCTCTACCTCTGTCTCCATGTACTGTTCTATCAACATGCTCCCTATCTGACTTTGTTCTTAAATGTGAACAGTGGACAGGCACACACCTGCACTATTCTGACAGGCCTTCACTTGTTTGCTATATACTTTTGTTGTTGTTCTTCCACCACCTCACTTCTATAATGCATTTTTCTCTAGCTGGAAAGGTCTAGAAAAGTACAGTGTTATTTTCTTTTCAGAAGATTTCATAATCTATATTTATGGCAAAAGTCTTGTTCCACACAGCTTTAACTATGACATTGAAAGCCAAAGCCTTTCAAGGTCAGCGAAGACTCAGGACATAGGAGAACCTGTACTGCAACATCATGAAACTCAGTTGAGCTCCAAATTTTCTGAACAAGGAGATTATGGAGCCACAGAGGAAAGAGATTGAAGTTCTATAGTGTGCCTGGGGAGAGTTACATGGAGAGAAAACTTTCTCTCAGGCTCTCACAGAGAGCAAACTGGTCAAGCATTGGCCGTGACTCATCCACATGGATGACACAGACAAAGGATCTACAGAATAAGGTATAGGACTACAAGATAAAGCCTGAGGGGACTTCACTGACCACATAAGAAACATAAAGTACATGTGTTGGTACATTGGTCTTGCTCTATCTAGGTCTTAACCTAGCAGAAAAGTATAAAAATGAAGCAGAAAAGTATAAATCCAGCAGAAAAGTATAAAAATGAAGTATACTTCACAGGGCCATAATATTAAGCTGAGCTGTAAATGGCTATGGCCGACAACTTCTTTGAATAACTCACTATTGTTGAGGAATGCTGGATTGTGTTGGATTGTGTTGTCGAGTTCAAGCACCTAAGTTAGTTGATGGACAATGGAGTGCCCACCTTTGACAGGTGTAGACAAAGGAAGGGGTGTAGAAAGAAAAAATCATGATGTGTGTGTATAGACAATACAGTTGGGATAGATAACGCTGTGCTTCTACATAATCCTATGAGAGGCAAGATCTGCACTAATGGTGGTTGGACAGGATATCATGTCGGCTTCTAGTACTACGGTCATCCACTAGGAAAACAATTATTGAATTTTTGATTTATTTCAGGTATAAAAAATAAGTAAACAGCTACACTCTTACTGATAAGAGACATCTGCTATAATAATGTCTGTAAATATAATATCATGTATGCACCTTGTACAATACCAAAACAGTATGAAAACAGTTTGCAATGTATTAATTTATTGAATCTGTCTTGTTAAGGTGTTTTAAAACTGTCTGATTGATATTTGTACTTCAATAAAATAAAAAATAAATTAAAAAAATGTTCAGGGCTATTGCACAAACAAATGTGGATTTAGAGAAAAACAGCAACAACAACAAAAACAGTTGTGATTACTTATAGATAAGCTGAACAGGGAAAAAATATAGGTCATGACTTTTGTTTTCTACTTTGCCCACTCTTAGTAAATGCACTGCAAGTCTTCATGAATTGTTTTATATGCTCTAAATATTTATAGAATTTTATTTTATATTCTTTTTTACTTAATCTTTATTTTCTCACACTGGCTTCAGAAATAAACTGCTAGATTGTCAACCAGAAATTACAATAGTACCTTGAAACATGAGCTCAGAATGTCCTGTTTCTTCTAAAATAAATTTGCTTGTCATTAGGGATTTCCCTGTGGGTTGTGGTATATTTCAAATGCTCTAGATAACAGCAGGGATTTTCCAACCTCATTTATGAGCTTCATATTCAGAAATCTTAATTTTAAATTACATGTGTGTTTCCATGCTTATTTTTAGTTATCTAGAATATTCAGGGCTTTATTTAGTATGTACTTTCAAAAGATACTTTTAGTGTAACTAATGAAATAATGTCTGACCTTGCCTTATACCTCTTCAAGCTCCTGAATCTAGTATGTAACATTTGCATAAGCACAGATATATTCTTGATTCAATCATCCTATTATGCTTTTGCAAAAAAAAAAAAAAAAAACACTTGAAAGATTTGTTGGAAATAATAAAAATAGGAGCCTTTCTTAAGAGGAACAAAGGGCAAAGGAGCTAAGAAAAGTAAGTAAATGGTGGAAGCACTTAAATCAAGATTAATAGAATGAGCTTAGCTCCTCAGTTCAGCAATTGGAGATTTTCTTTCCTCTCCTCAGACTTTACATTGCAGTAACACACAGTCAGCCACATTGTTTCAGCGCCCTGTATTCTTTTCCAGCTCTGTGCAGAAAAAAGTACCTGAGACAACCTTCTCTCTTCTGCTGAAATCTTGCTTTTGGCTCATCTGTTACTTTCTCTGTGACAAATCATAGTTCTTGCTTCAAGTATGAGGCTCTTTTCATGTCATCCTGAGTTGCTTTTTATATGTCTCTTTCTTCCACGAAGCCCTTTTGGGGATAGTCCTATCTTTACTCATTTCTGTAAGCCTAGAACCAGGCAAAGACTTACTCAATAAATGTATAAGGAATGACTACACCAATGACCTTGAGTAAGGTCATTAGCTTATCAGCTTTCTGCTTTGTGAAAGGGTTAACAATAGTATCCAAAGGAAAGCACTATTCTGAAGGTCACCTGAAATATTAAGTGTCAAACATAATACCTAACACACTGTCCCTATCCAATAAATATTTTGCTGTTGTTGTGCATCTTTCTCAAAACTTTTTCACTTAATCTTCAAAATCTACCACTGTCTTAATTATGCCACAGCTATAAAGTAGGACAAACTTGAGGCTTTAGGTAAATAGATGCAACTAGAGACCATACTCATAAGTGAAATAAATCAGACACACACATGTAAACATTGTCTCCCTAGTGTAAGAAACTGAAAAAGTAAATAAAACACAAAACCTACAGTAGATATTATGGAAAGGAAAGAAACTTCTCAAAAATGAAAGAACAGCTAGAACAGGTGAAAGGAGAAAAGAAGGAAGGGAAAAGAAAACAGATACGTAAGATAGATAAGATTATTATACCACTGACTTTAGTTTATTGAAAAACCGGCTTGTGCAGATATTGTTTGAACAGCTATGCATGCCTATATCTTGTAATCCAAGCAAGTAATTTGAAGATAACATGTATTAACCATTACTAGTCTCCTGTGATCTTAGTTTTAAATTTTTTACTATTGCTTTTCCCCATCTTTTTTCTCTTTTTCTTTAAAATAAATCTACCACTGTGCATAATTGTCATGAACATAGTTGTCTTGCTATCTAAGTTTTTCTTTAAAAGAACATTTCTCAAATGGTATAAATAACAAGTAGGTCTATCTGGTAAACCTATGTTGTGTTTACCATCACAAGTCTTTTTGTGGAAAGACATCATGAAGATGTGTCTGTATAACAGAAAAACTAGTTTCCAATGTGACATCATATAGTGCCTTCAATGAAAGCTCTAGTTGACTTTGAAGTGTTATGTGTCTCCCTTAGTAGAATGTTTATTAATTCTTTCATCAGAAATATTGCTTTAAATTTTTTCACTATAAAATTCAGATAGATTAATGTACAAACATACAATAAAAACCAAACTTAACCATAGGATTTGTAGGAAGTAAAATTTCACTATCACTTGCATTTCCAGTGTTTTTCTAGGTAATAAACATGTTCAGACAAATAACAAATGCCACATCACATATATATATTCTGACTATTTTATATTAAATACTGGATATCTTGGTGGTAATAATATTACTAACCAACACTCTGTTGTAAGATGAATGTGTCTAATTCCTGCTTTCGTTTTGGTCCAGTATGGTTTAGTCAGTATAGTGTATTGAGCATGATAATTTTAAGAGTTGTTTATTTGGTTTATTTGAGTACAGAGATATTTTGCAATTTATTTGTATAACTCTTAGCTTTAGTTACCATATGACTTTCCATATGAACACTTTGATTAAAAACATACACCCAGGGGCCTGGGAGATGGCTCAGTAGAATAAGTGCTTCCCTGGCAAGTGCATAGGCCTGAGTTCAATCCCTGGTTCTGCCAAAAAAAAAAAAAAAAAAAAAAAAAAATGCACCTCACCAACTTCATCCAAAACAATAAAAGGAAAAATACAGTTTAAAAAGATTGGCTTTCTAGCATTATTCAACTGACATGAGATATTTCTCAATTTATATAAGTCAATTATTTTATCACTCAGATATTTCACTTATTTTAACACCTGTGGTAAATTAATCAATTGCAATTATTCAGTAATTTTTCCTCAAGCCATTCCACTTTAACACAGACTGCTTCATAATATTCCAGCTGACAACACAGACAAAAAAGAGAGAAGAAAATAGTGATAAAGCTAAAAGTAAAACTCATCAGTGAGAAATTTTCAGGTAGGTAGTAGTCTACTTTAAAATCCCTTATTCACCATAATGTTTGGCGTAGAGAATGTAAAAGTTTATTTTCATCATGAGGATAGATAGTGCAATTGATGTTGTACTAATAAACATGTGCAACTCTCCCTGCTTTAATGCAACAAAAGATTATTTATCATTTCCATGACATCCTCTGTGGCTCCAAGAAAGTTACCCTATCCTTCATGCTATGCAGGCTACTTCAACCACTGGTCCAAAACAGGCCTCCATATTACCTGCTGCAACAGAGGAAATGACAGAATGACAGAATCTCACATCTATAACTAACATTTTCACTCAGAAATGATATTCATATTTATAAGTTTCATCCTATAATTTGTGTCAACTCATAGTTTGTTATTTTTCACTTCTCTAGAAAGATGGCACCAAACATCCTTGAAAATGTCAGAAATGGCTACCATGGGATTATGCCTGAAACCTAACTCAGTCTTCCTCCACAAATGATCAATGCATATCGTGTCAACTCCAGTTTCAAGTGTACAAAAATATTTGTTTAATCTGAGTTTTGCATATGTAGCTTTGGGCTATAGATGTGCCACAACTGGAATTTAGACACAGTTGGTTGAGAGTATTAGAAAGTCTATCATCAAGATATTGAGAGATAAATGAAGAAAGTCTCTCATAGTAAGGGAGCAGAGAATTAAGAAGAAAATAGTATTTTTTTAAGTTGTGAGTGTCTGAGTTATACTCCAGATATAAAGCTAAAGAGTTATTTCATGATTAGCTATCAAAAACTTTGCAATAAAGTTTTCTGGTGCTTATGGATACTTGCTTAACAAATGCAGTGTAATGCACAATAATCCAAAGAACTCTCTCCCAAGCTTTGGAACTAAACCAAACTCAATATTCAGCAAGCCATGAATTTCTGCAAGAGGAGCTGGCATTACCTGGCTATAAATAAAGGATGATATCCAGTAGAAGTGGTCAGAGAACCAAGAAGTGGAATCAGGGACCTGAAGACACCATGCTACCCAGAAGATTAGAATTAATTTGAAAAAGATAGTTCACAGCAAAAGCACAATGAGTAGCGTAGAGTCAGGGGGTGGAGTCACAATAGCATGACACACGAGGGGGCCAAAACAAAAATATGGAAAAATCTATGTAGCTGCTATAGGGTAACTAATCCAGAGCCAGTTTAGTGGCTAGGGGCACCTGTCTCCTAGCTACTGGGACACAGTGGCTCACAGTTCACAGCTGGTCCTTCTAAAGAGACTTGCTAGAAGTCAATTGGGAGTATTCTTGCTAGAGAATTTGGGACCTCCTCTGAAAGACAGCCTGAAGTCAAGAGCTGGCTAACCTGGTTTGTTAAAGTCTGCACTTGCCTTAAGAGGAAGTCAACTCTGGGTTCTACACACATTCCCAAGTCCCCTGTGGAATCAGGCTGAAGCTACTTTTATCTGAGAATGTGTATCCAGCTTGGCTTCAACTGCTGAAGCAATCCATTCTCCCTTCCTCATTGACCTGAAGCCTTATCAGTGTCCACATCTAAACAACTCACCATAGCAATGAGAAAAAAGTGGTCTCCTCAGAGCACAGACCATGAAACAAGAAGCAGATGCACTGACAGCTACACAGGGAAGAAAATCTCCTTCCCAATCTTTTCTTTCCTTATTGGCTCAGTGTGGGATTTCTTTCTCTCTGACTGCAAATCTGACCCATTATGCTAGACTCACCTTATAGATCCATCAGCACTCATAAACTCATCTTGGATGACTCTAAATCACAGTGCTAGTCTGAACTTCATTTTTCTTATTATTTAAGTAATTGTCTTAAATAATAAGTCATCATTATTCAGCAATTGTCTCTTCAGCATGTTAACGTTTGAACAGTTTTTATAACTAACTAATTTTTCTAGCACCAAGAAAGTGGTAAATGTTAGGGGAACAAAGACCAACAGGACACAGAGTTGCTTACTGATATTTTTATTTAATGGTGAATATGATAAGAAGAGTGATCAGAAATATGGCACATGTTTAAATTTTTAAAATAAATAATTACAATAAGACACATTGCCATCAGTCCCCCTCAGACCAATTCCTCTCCAAATATTCCTCCTCTTTTCCAACACACACATGGTATCATTTTTGTCATCCTCTGAAGCAATTCTGGAAGTTCTCTTTTGTGAATGTCTTCATTTATACTGCTGTGTCTACCTCTCTGAATTGATTAAAAATGTTCACCTGTCATAGATCTTGGTACTTGGAAGAAGAGTCAAAAGTTACAGGGTTCCAGATCTAGTAAATAAGATGAGTTAAGATACACTGTAATATTTTTATGACAGAAGTTGTCATACCAGAACTGCAGCTTACCGTCCTGCCACGGTAGAGAATGAAACTGTTTGCTCACAGGGAAGAGGACACCCAGAGGTGGTTCAGAAAGAGGCAAGAAATATGGAATAAGTTTGTTTGAAACACAGGAAAATATTGTGTATAGGATTAATAGCATTGTATTTTATTATAATAAGATTTTTTAAGTTCAAAACCTCGCTGTATTTTTGGTCACCCTACGCGTGGTAACTTACTCCAGTGCCTTGAAGTATGCAGCACAGTGTCAGACTTGGATACATTTCCACAAAGGCAATATTTGGGCCATGTTTTAAAGGATGGTTAAAAAATTCCATAAAGCATTGCAGATAAGAAATAGTGCTATTAAAATTAGAACATTTAAGGAATTTATGAATGATTCATTGATTATTCAGTGAAAATAATGTAAACAGGAAGAAGAGAATAAAAGATAAATACAGAATGACTAATAACCATAAAGGACTTTCTGTGTTGTGCTAAGATATTTAACATACTAAGATATAAGGAGCCGATGAATGTTTGTAATTTCAGAATCATGATTACTCTTATTATAGCCCATGGGACATTAGCTTTATTTGTCACTTACATATTTGCCATCTGGGTCTCTAGAGGAATGGAATCCCCATTTATATAACTGAATCCCTTCTTCAAACAGAAGGTGCTTCCTTCTTCTTTCCCATTTCAGTCCATCCAGGCTACAAGCCTATTGGTTGGTGCCACCCATAGCCAAGGTTAATATTTTCTCCATTTGATGGCCTATGTGCCAGTTATCCACAAACATACCCCACACTGTACTTTATTAATCTACCAGGAATTTCCTAACTCAGGCAAAGTAACATCTCATGATTAGTGGGCACAACTTGAGATCTTAGAATAAGTCACTCTTCCTTACAGAAATTGTAAAATATTTTAGAAATGAAAAACATATGAAATGCAACGTGATTAGTTATCATAACCCCCTCAGTTTAAGACATAAAATATTTCAATAGTTTCCATTATTCTCTTGATTCTTGGATATAATATCATTATCCTGAATTTTGTGTTTAGCATCTCATCCTTTATTTTTCTTATATTTTTGCTACATTTAATGTATATAAACATAATCACCTGAAAGTGTTTTCCTACATTTTAATGAACACTGGATGTGTAAAACTGACTCCCCTCAGCACATGAATCTCAAATCTTTCCTTTCCCTGCTGTATGGTGTTCTCTTGTGTTGATGTACTATATTCTACCACTTCTTCTGCTGGCACATGCTTAGTTTGTTTCAAATGTAGCCATTATCAGTGCTGCTATTATGGATATCCTTATGCACATTTCTTATGTTTGAGGGACAATGATAAAAATGGCAGGATTAAATTACAGGGTCACTTTAGATGCACCACTGGAGTGTTTTGAATACAGTTCCAGTGTGTATCAAAAATGTTCTACAATGGAAATTTGATTGTCATAATAACAATGCGAGGTAGTGAAACAAATAAAGGTGGGGCCCAAGGTCCCACGATTAGGTCATGGGGCTGCGCTCTCAGAAAGAATTAACAGAGTTTACATGAGACACTTCTTGGTTATGGTGAAAGTTGTAAAAAAAAAAAAAAAAAAAAAAAAAAAAAAAAAAAAAAAAAAAAAAAAAAAAAAAAAAAAAAAAAAAAAAAAAAAAAAAAAAAAAAAAAAGCCCTGGATCTCTTCATGGCTTTCTTTCTTGTCATTTGCCCTCCTTTGCATATTCTCACACTATTTTGATACCATTTCTCATGAGACTTTCCCAAACCCAAAGAGATGGACCTGCCCATGCTTGGTATTTTAGCTTCCAAAACTTTTCCTTACAAAGTACTAGTCTCAGATATTTTGTTATTCCAACAGAAAGCAGATTAAGAAGACAGTTGATTGGATATTGCTAACTAAAATCAATGTGCAGATTTATATTTTTGCCATTAGAGTATAAATATTGTTGTTTTCCTTCATTCTTTCCAACACAGTGTTAAACCACTTGCTATTCTTTTCTCTCTCTGTGGGACTTTTTTTACTTCCCTTATTTTTCTGTCCTTTACTCACAATTTTATTGAGTTATCTTATTCAATTTGTAGAAAGGATCAGAGTCTATGTCCTCTGATATTTGAAATATCAGCAAGTCCATAAATGCGAAGGGTACATTATGATATGAGGGAGAGGCAGTGATACAGACTATCTACAGAGGTGTGAAGTCAAATAGAAATAAGGTTGAAAAAAACAGACACAAGACCATTTTCAAGGTAGAACTAGTGAACTCATTTTTTAATTTCCATTTCCAGGTCTACTATAGTATGCCATGGCTGCCATTCTTTGTTTTTGAATGGTCGTTTTCCTACTGAATCCTTACAATGATGTAAGTATTTTTATTCTATCCAAATTGACCAAATACAATATATATTTCAGTAAATTAAGAAACAGATTACAAGATTCATATTAAAACAAAATAGTCAACAATAGTGAAAACAAGCTGGAATGAAAACAAACTGAAGAAATTGAACTGCCTGATTGAGTCATTAAAAATCTATATATAAAGACAGTAGAGAAAAGGTAAATAAATGTGAAATAAAATTGAAAACCCAGATGACAGATAGATATATATAGATACATATTATATCCTACTGTTTCAATTGATTTATGACAAAATGATATGGTAATATAGTTTCTTTAAAAAAAGATATTCTATTCAGGAAGGATAAATTTTTCAATGTGGGTGCTAGATCATTTGTATATTTATATAAAAGTAAGTTTACTCCCTCATACTATATACAATAAGTAATTACAGATAGATTATAAAACTAAACATAAAATATAAAACACTAGTTTTCTTCGAAAAGAAAGCAAAACATGCTTATAACCTTAAGACAGAAAATTATTTCTTAAATAGTACTGCACAAAGGCTGAACAAAGGAGAAAAAATAGCATTAACTTCTAAAATTGATTCAGGTGATCCTATACCTTTACATTCACTGATTCCCAGTTGAGTATTTCTTTTGGAAAATCCTTTAGAAACACTCTTGCTTTAAGTGAAGAACAGAAGCAGTCTCTGCAGTTAGCCTTCTTTTTGGTCAAGTATATCACAGTAATAACAAAATTGCAGTCCACTTATGAATTCACTACCCTTAAAAGATAATGGACATCATATGATAATGAAGTTCAAGAGTATTGTTTATCTCTGGGTCTTACAGCTGACTTTTGGTTACCATAATCTATATGGAGGGACCGGGGAGATGGCTCAGTGGAATAAGCGCTTCCCTGGCAAGCATAAGGGCCTGAATTCAATCCCCAGTTCCCTGCCCCAACAAAATTTATATGGAGTTGGCTACATGCCCATGTGTGTCCTGGAGCGATCTCAGTGTCATCATCTGCAGTGACCAGACTGCCTGAAAGCTACCGTCCTTCACACACCCAGCTCTCCCAAGCTCATTCGTGCTCATTCCTAGATCTTTTCTCTGATGATTTTTCTATGCCTCTTAATACACTTCATTGGGCTCTTACAATTTATATGAATCAACTTTTGTTGCCTCCTTTAATGGTACTGGCACATTTATTAACTTGAGCAGTCTAAAAAGGCTTAAAAGCACAACTCCTTTAATCCAATTCAAATGCAAATAGTATAATGAGGTTTTGGGGCAGTATTCTCCTAATTAAAAGGAGCCATTAAAAAACTGTTTAGCTTTTATTTGCTTTACCATTTTTAAACATTAAGATGGAGAAAATGTACGTTGAGGATGGTAAATTAGGGTTGGGATAGAATATTAGAGTCCCACAAGCCCAATCTGACTTATTTTAGACACTTTGTAATTAAGTATAATAGCTCACTGAGTACTAGCAAAATTATTCTCCAGAAGAATTAAATTTTCTCCTTGAATATCCAAGTTATGGAAGCATCAAGGTTTTCAGCATTTTACAACATCTTTACAAAACAGACAAATTCCAAGATGACATTTATAAAAATGCTTGAGCATTTTATTTTATCAAAAAGATTGTAACATTGCCAAAGCTCTTTCCTATATTTTGCATATGACAGGCATTGGGATTTTTGTCATGGTAATTGTGGGCTGAATTAACCTTAAGTCTTCTGTGAGTAACACTAATTATCCAAAAGTCTTTTCTTGGCCTTTTGTGACTTGGGACCTATTCTTCACTTCAAAGTAGAAAACCAAGCATCTTCATCACAAACATTTACTTGATCACATCATGAGGCAATCATCTTCTTCTCTCTGGTGCTAAAACACTAATTTATAGCCTCAGAATAATTTCATTAACTGTAAAAGAACTACATGGACACATGGAACCAATATTTCCTTTTTATTTAAGCACACTTGTAAAATTACCGAGAGAACAGCACAGGATAAGAGTTGGGTATATGGCAAGGGAGTCATTTAGCATTCATTCAACACCTGACAGTCTCCTTTCCACACATGTGAAAATGATAAACTATGATCTGTGTCCACTGGGAGAGACTGAGGTGCCATTAGGGCCAGGAAGAGCAGAATCAAGTCAAGGTGGGGAACATGGGCCCTGGGGCTTGAGGAAAGCCCTTAGTGTAAATGCAGGGCAGTGCCTTTTCAGGAAGTCACACCTGAGGCTCAGCTTTGCCAGTGGCCTTCTGAGTACAGAGTGGCTCACTCACACACTGGCCCAAGAACCCATCTAGTTACCAAATCCTCCAGTCTCTACCCACACTCATACAGGAATTACAGCAGGCTCACAGGAGATTAATTTACAGGTATTAAGTGCCTGAGTCATCCCCTCTTACAAGAACTTATCCTGTGACTTAAACGGAGCTACAAGAAATAAGAGGACTCAGTTTTCCTCCTATTATAACCCAGGGCAACGAAGTATATTAATTACAGCTTTTCTCTAAGAGCTTTTGTCTATCATAACATTGAAGAGAGACTTTGGCCGACTCAAAAGTAAATAACACTTTTGGATAGTGGGTTTCCACCCAACTAATGATAGAGAAATTGAGGAAGTGAACCTAATTTAGAACACTATTCATGAAGTATGCGTGGTGTTAGAGTTAAAAGGTGGCTGCTAAACTTAGAAAGGCACAAAAAATGAAGAAATTGTGTGTGTGTGTGTGTGTGTGTGTGTGTGTGTGTGCGTGCAATTACCATCCAATGATTACCCACTGCTGTAGAGTGATAGTTTTTCTTACCTGTGTGGTTGGCATTATCCAGCTGAAAACTAGACGAGAGGTCACATAATTTCTTGCACTCAGAGATAGCAAACAGCAGATCTGTAATTTGAATGGAGTTCTGTGTAGCTATGAGAACCACATGCGTTCCCTAAGCAGCGATTTCAATGTCCAGTGTGAGTGTTTCTAGCATTATTTCACTACTTTTGTCAGAATTATTTAAATGTCTCCAAACAGAAAACCACTCCATTATCTACATTGTGATTCACAGGTTGGCAGGCAAAGTTCTGAGAAACTGTACTCCAAAATATTCTAAAAGTTATTATTTACAAAAATTAAGATGGACAACCTAGGAGTAGTTTTCCTGGCTATTTGGCAGTTATAATTGACTTTCAGTAGCAAAATTTAGTCTATTAAGCCAACACTTATCTCTCTTATGCCTGGTTGTGCTTTTATATACTGGCATTTTAAAACACATCCTTATCACTTTATGAGAAACCTGACTCACTTGAAGCTCTTGCAAAATACCCCAGAAATCTGGAATTGGAACTCTTTTGACCACTAGAAGTATTCCAAAGTAAGTTATGAAAAGTTGAGGTGACTGCAGCCAGGCATGCATCATTGTTTTTACCAAGTCAGTTTTTGATTAGGGGAAAAAAATCTTGTTCAGGGACAATAAACTGGGACTATGAGTTTAAAATAAAAATGTAAATAAATAAATTTTGCAGCAGCTGGGCATAGTGGTAGACAAGTAGTGCTATGCACTAGGGAGGCTGAGGCAAGGGATCACTGGAGTCCATGACCTCAAGGGCAACCTGCGTAGCACAGTAAGATGCCATCTCAAAAATCAAAGCAACAAAAACAGCAAATAAATGAAGTCTGCATTGTAGTAGGTCCTAAGTCTAGAAATCTGGATTTGTTGAAGCCCTCAAGTTGTTTAGACCCTGCAGTGAGAACTCTAAGGAAATATATAGAGCAAAAATAGAAGAACCATGATACCTAGATATTCTACTTTTGGTATATATCTGAAGGATTTAATATCTCAATGTATGTTTACAGAAGCACAATTCAAAACAAGAAAGATATAGAGCCAGGCTACATGCTATTGATATATGAATGGGTAAACAAAATGTGCTATGCAGTATATAGACCGACACCTGAGTATTATTAAAGAATAATAACATTAAATCATTTGTAAGAAAATGGATGGAACTAGAAAGCATCAAGTCACTTACTACTTAGCTTCATAAGGTCAGATTTGCTTTCTCACCACTGACCAAATCACAGAAAAATAGATGGACAGGGCTCCTTTGCCTTAGATCACCATCTCACTATGTCCAGGTATAGCAGGGTCCTTTACAGGAAGAAAGAGGGGAGAGAGGATAAAGTGAGACACTACACACCTCCAGCCTGGCTTTATCTCTCCAACCATCTTCCCTTTGCTCCTTTCTCCATAGAAATGGAACTAGCTCCGAGCACTTGGGGCAGCATCTGTGTGTTCTGTCAACTCACCAGAGCCAAGGAGGGGATAGGGTGGCACTAAATCCCTGGGCCTGAGAAGTTTGCAGAAGTTCCATTTGGGTGTGCTGGTTATAATCCTTTCAAGGGGAATAAGGCAGACTTAGACAATAGTGTGTGTTTTCCCTAATAAGTAGAATTTTAAAAAGATGACAAGAAACTAGAAGAAAGACTATTATTATTAGATAAGAGGATGAGAATAAAGTGGAAGAGGAGAGGTGTGAAGAAAGGGTAGGTGAGGCTATGGGTATAATCAAAATGGATTATGTACTCACATGAAAATATCATATTGAAACCAGTGTTTTAAGAAAAATAAATGGGCATTAATTATATATATAAATAATAGGCATTAATTATATATATATATATATATATATATATATATATATATATATATATATATATATGTCACCTTGGTTCTTTTCTCACACATTTATTAGATCAATGTAATAAAATTTATAGCTTTGAAATTATAATATAATTATCTTCAACTTAATGATTTTGAGCAAAATAATTCAAAGGGAACAATTCAATGTATTTCAAATGTTGGGCAACTTAATAATTAACAGTTTTATGTATTTGCTTTTACACTGACTTTCACAAAATTGTGTCAAATTCTCGGTAGAATAAGTGCATGCCTGGCAAGCTCAAAGGCCTGAGTTCAATTCCCAGTTCTGCAAAAAATAAAATAAATAAATAAACTTATTAAGAATAGACTGCTATGGCATATGTATAGATAGTAAAATGGTTACTATGGTTAAGCAGGTTAGCATATCCCACGTACTTTCAGTGTAAGAGCAGCTAAACTCAACTTAATAACAATCTTCCTAATCTAAAATAATTTTAAAGTTGTTGTTTTGAAGGAAATGAAGTCTCACTGGGTAGGAGTGTGTAGTATGTGCTCACTAGCATCATAACAACCAATACTCAGTAGTGGTGAGGAAGAGGAGATTAAAGCACGGCCATCCAGATAGACAGATGGGCGTGACCTGTCAGTCATGGAGATCCAGGACACAGGTTTCCACCTCCTGTTCCTGGGGCCACCCAGGAAGTGCTGTCTTCAGTTACCCCGATGCAAAAACAAGCAAGTTTTTCATAGGATGGGTCTGATATCATCATAGAGGATGCAAAAACCTTCAATTGCTAACCGAGCAGCCACTCTGCTCCCTCTTTTACAGTGGCCCTTTGCGTTCAGATCCCTTCTTCACTGCACAGCACGCTTCTTTTCCTACCTTTAATATATACAAAATCTGACTATCTTTTATGCTTGTTTTCTCTGATTCCTTGTTCAGCACATGTTATGGTTTGTATCTAAGTGTCCCCCAAAAGGCTCATGTAGTCCCTGGGATGAGCTTCTAGAGTTTGTGATTAATTCATGATCCAATGCTAGGATTATGGAACGCTGCTGGGATTATGGGTGTGAGTGCTACATCCAGTCTGGGGGATAGCCTGAATGCAACCTAAGGGAGATAGTGTTGCTCTCTAGTGCTGCAGCACTGTTTTTTCCTTTGCTTTTTGCTGTTTTTTGCCACCATGAACTGCTGTCCTCTACCATGTGGCACTCTGCTTGCAACATGGAGCCAGCCAAGTATGGACTCTCTCTATACACTGTGAGCTAGACAAATCTTTCCTTACTTAATTGTTGGGTATTTTATCTCAGTCACAAGACAAGAGTAACTGAGACAGCACAAGAACCTGGCAAGGGTCTCTGAGAAGACCTTACACCACCCAAGACCCAGTAAATCATTCATAGTTTGTTATCAAATATCCAGAGGAGTAAAATGCAGAGTTGGAATCCAAATTTTGTTCATCTCCAGATTATATCAGTGTTCTTTCTATCTCATGCCAGTGCTGTCTCCTTCTCTCAGAAGAGAGAGAAGGACAGACAGACAGACAGACAGACAGGCAGGCAGACAGACAGACAGAAACAGAGATAGAGACAGAGACAGAGACAAAGGTCAAGGATACAGCTCTATGCAACTGCCTTGGTTCAGTTGACCAGTATTGAGGATTGAATCAGGGCCTTTGCAACAAATATTGAAGCTGACAAACACTGGGGGAAACAAAAAAGATGGACTGAAATTGCATGGAATTCTAAAAACTTCTTGAAGCATACCTGATGTTAGTGGGGTCTTGTGCAGAAATTCCAGTGCCTTCTTCTGAGGTGACCACTGGCCATCAGCCCATGTGCATCTTACTGCATGATGGAGCAAATTATTCTCTCATTGCTATTTTCAAATCAGTATTTATATAGTATTTTGTCTCCTCTAAACTGAAATAAGAAAATTAGTATTTTCTCAATGAGTCTAGTTGATGCCCTCGGTTTTGGTGACCATCACTATTGCAATGAGTCCTTCCTCAACAGCTCACTTTAAAGTTACAAACCACAACCTCTACTCCCCACACTGGGGTTCTTGTTGCTCCTTCTACTCTGCTTTCTTTTTTTTTTTTTCTTTTCTCACTTCCTTTGTAAAATTTGTTGTTCTTGATGTAATAGGTGGGTCTCACTGAGCAAGGTATACAACCTAGAAAATGCTGGATGAATGTGCATGGAAGTTGTATTTATTTACTTATTCATTTATTTATTTTTATTAATTTTAATGAGAAAGAAATAGCAATGAGGCAATTTTAAAACAGGTTAGTAGGACAGTTACAATAATTAATACATTGCATATTGTTGTCCTCATAGTAGTTGTTCATAGTACAAGATGCAGACATGAAATCTTATCTAAACACGATTAGTACAAATCTTTTTTTCTCATTTAAGAGAAAGTAGCTGTATATCTATCCTAACTATTGTGTGTGTGTATGTATATATATATATATATATGTAACTACAAAGTGTCCTTCATTTATATCTGCCTTTTTTTGTCGGAGATGGGTGTTCCATTACCTTTCAAATATTGTAGGTGCTTGAATTCAGCAAAATAATCCAATATAGTCCAATAGTCCATAACAGTAGTGGGTTATCAGCAAAACTGGCAGTGTCAGAACCAATGACAATGATGACAGCTATCTGAACACATTAGATGGATACCAAGGGTTCCCCCTACACTCTTGTATTCAGCATGACTCAGATCCTATGCTGTGTAGTTATCTTTCCTCAACATAGGAAATCAATGCCAGTTTTACTATCCAGTTGTACACTCTCAGAAAAAAAAAAAACACTTCATTTTAAAAATATTGCAGCCACAAAGCTCATATAAACAAATGAACTCTTATAAATTCTTCCAGACTATGAATCATCTAAGGTACAGTAATTAAAAACACAGCCCTGGGAACTGAGGACATTTTCAAGACAACAGACAGAGGCAGTGGGCTTAAGGTGGACCAGGTGGGGAAGGGTAGAAGTTGCCCCTCCATATTCTTCATTTCCTTAAATATTGGTTGAGATCAAGGTTACCTCTCAGGGTTGCTTTACCTTTATTTCTGTGGGGTATTATGGGCTCTTCTGGCTAAAGACAATGCAAAAACTATTGCAGATGTGTTTTTCACTACAGTGCTATGTAGGCTTATCAGTGCTTTTCTGTGCACAATTTGGTTTGCAAAGATAAGCATTTAGCAAACTTCTGCATTTGTTTGTGAACTCTGCACTGGGTGATGAATATGAGTGTGACCATCTTTCCTGCCTGAGCGTGAATATGGCTGTCTTTTTCAGAATTGTGGGATGAACGAAGTTCATGAACCGAGGTACCACTGCATTTTCTATGAAGAAATATATGCAAATAAACTAAAAATAATGTTAATTCTCAAAAAATGATGCTTCATATAAGATAGCCCTAATATTGGTTCTGGAATAAAAATCTAATTTCTCTATTTCTAATAATTTGGGTAGTTGTCTGAAAATTTAGCTGGGAGAGGTATGTTTTTGTCAGAAATCTGAAATGAATAAATTGACTCTCTGTAATTCTTTAATTAATATTTTTAGTATCATTATTTTCAGAAGGCATTTCAAATGAAAAATAATCTTGTGTTGAAGTCCTCATGGAGTCACCATGGTGGCACAAGCCTGTAATCCAGCATTCTGGAGTCTGAAGCAGGAGAATCATTTCAAGTATGAGACCAGCCTAGCCAAAAAGTGAGCTCAAGGCCAGCATGAACTGTAAAGTGAGACCATATATCAAGAAGAAGAAGAA